>ML777867.1:644578-662677 GCA_009831015.1 Picea engelmannii
CTTGTATCCTCATAGTGTGTTATCATTTCTTCCGTGAAAATTGTCCAAGTGACGAGTGATTTGCGAGAACAAAGCCATCGATACCATACAAATTGATTAGGTTCTAAATATAAAGAAGCAATTTGTACCTTTTGTGTATGTGGTGTTAACGCTCTGTAAAATTCCTAGAGGTTGTCAGAAAAGAAGAAATCTATGGGAGGTAACTTTATCCAACCACTTCGAAGATGGGATCTAGCCCTACCAGCTACAGAGAGGGATCTCTCTTTATGATTTAGATATGTTTCAAATTTAAAATATTAGGCTAGGTAAATAAAATATGTTTGCTTTGTTTGTTGTCATTTTCGTTGGGCTGGATGAGACAGATTTACGCATCCATTGGTCTATGGAGTCTGTATTATGAAATAAAATCTAAACCAGAAAATGAAGAAACCTTTCACAGGGAGAGATAATGTAATCATTGGATTCTTTAGCAGCAAAAATGATGAATAACAGAAAAGATGAGAATGTCAATTAAAACAAAGAAGCAGTTAAAAATTTATTTATCATAATATCAGAAGATGTAACACTAAAATCTTTTAAAGTCAGAAACAGGGTATACAAAGATAAATCCTGCAACGTTCATTACTTTCAAAGATTATATTTAGAAAACAGTGTGATAACTAAGCGAGAATAACATTTAACTTAGAAAGGAAAACATCACCAATGAGTACACGCAAGAATCATGTGGAAATGCCTCTTTGTATTAATGGAAGATCTCTTGAAAAGTATTTCAGTCTGGTAGCTCACAGGGCATAAAGATCAACCCTCAATACTTCGAAAAGTGAATTATTTATAACCCAAAATTACAAACGATCCTATCATTAAAGATTAGGACGTGGTAAATCTATTTTTATCTTAACTAACTTAACAAATTACAAAAATCTAGGAAACTGTTTGATGATGTGTCAAACTTCATGTTGTTTTATGGGTGAACCATTGGTGAGGCCTCTGCATGACCTCGTCTAACTGGATAGCTAACTGGGCTGGGAAAACTCATCGATTACTTGATCAGGTTGCAGAGCTTTTCCCATCGAAGATGAATGGGAACGCTAAATTTGAGTAACCTTTGGTAGAATTCATCCATCTCAGTGTACTTGGAAAAGGTAGGCTTGATGATGAAGATGTACCAGATCTCATGTTGTATGATGATGTCCAACTGTAGTGCATCTAGGAATGCCTTGCCAGTGATACTGCCTTCAATTCCTGAAAATTTCTAACTATCCTTAGCCACATCTGCTAGTCTATTTTTGTAATCGGGGAGAGTCATCAATTTGTCATTTATCACCTTCAAACCAGGAAGACCCTTCTTCTGTAGAGCCTCAATCTTGCTGAAAAACCTTTGCATCCCTAGGTCCTTAGCCTGAACCTTTTCTTCTAGCTGTAGCATCAGTCCTCTCTTGGTCAAGACTCTCTTGACCTCAAAGATGGTCTCCATTCTATCCTCAATTCTAAGATCTTCCAGCTCCTCTCTGGTTTTAGAATTCAAGAATTTGATGATTTCATTAGCCTCTGTGGGCATCTCTCCCAGTTCTGATATAATCTTCTCGATGGCTTATTTACTTCTTTGCACCAATTCATTTTGCTCAAACATAATCTGTATCATTGGCCATATTTCATTCACAGACTTGGTGATGTCTATCCAAACACTTTCTTTGATTTCGGCCAGTGTTTTGCCTGCCACTGTTTGTTTCCGGAGCTGTTGTAACTCTTGTTTGAGCTGATCTGACAACTGTTTTTCTTTGGAGTAGCTGGTTTGGTAAGAATATTTGAGTTACTGGAGGTTCTCAATCTCCTTTTTAAGCATGCTAATCTCTATTTCCTGCAGATTCATCTCTTCCATAGACTTAGTCAGTTCAACAGTATTTTCCAAAGAAGTCAGTGGGTTTGCCGATGGAATTTCGGCTAGTGACACCATGCTCACTCCTGAGAGTGGAACTGCACTCAATGGAATGACTTCCATGGGTTTTGACTATTCTTTCTCTTTCACTAGCTTCTCCATTTCAGCTTCCATTTCTTTCAATTGTGCATTCTGCACCATGATCAACTTAAGCATCTCATCTTTTTCTCCTTCTATCTCATCCATTTCCTTTGCCTGTGAGTCTACTATTGGTGGAAGCTTCAATTGTTTCCTCAAACATTCTATGTTGGCATTTTTCTTCTTGATCATCTCCTCGACTTCTTTCACATTCGAGGGATTATACCCAAACTTGAGGACCAGTTCCTCCAATGTCTTAATCATGTTATCCTTGGCAAAGGATAATATTTTCTCCAACTTCAACTGCGTCTGGATGTTATTCAAAGACACTTGTAACCTAGAGGTAGTAGTGGAAGCATGTGCCAACATGGAGAAAACGATTTCTCCAGTTTGCCTGTGCAGATCCATTTGATCAGCAGGATGCACGTCCTTAGTCTGGAATTCAAAAGTTTCCCTTTTTTAATATGTGATTACCTTTGGGTCTAGCACCTCTGCTTGGAGAAATTCCATGTGCATTCTTCCCTTCTCAGTGTCGAATGCCGATAACAGCCTATGTTGTGTAGTCGATGTCTGCTTCCAGAACTGGGTGTATGTGATGCTAGTTAGAGTCTGATTCTTTTTCTTGATCAAATCGTATTTCTCAAAGATACTCAGCTTCGGTCCTGTCTTGCCTAGTTGGTTGATTGGTGGAGTATCTGTAGGATTCTTTGGAAAAACTAAAGTTATGATCTTCTTGCTACTTGTACTGAGGAGCAACTGATCAACCTTCGTCATTGTAGTGGATGGAATTGCCTTTTCTCCAGCCGGGTCAGAAGGCGGAATGGATTTTGGCCTCTTGGTATGTAGTCGAAAATCTTCAGATGATACTTCAGTGACAGGAGGTGATAGATCTTGCCTAGGCCTTTTCTCCTTTGGAGCCTGTGGTGTGGTCGTCTGTGATACAGTGACCAGGAGGTCCTGTTGTTCCGTCTCAACCAAATTATTTGGCTCCCATTCTGTTTGGTTGGAAAAAATTTCTACCTCGGGCCTAGATATGTGAACATACGGGATATTCTTATTTTTTATCCTCATCGAAAATTATCCCACACGGATCATAGTTCCATGTGAAGCTAACAAATAATTTCATTTCCTTCAACAGTCCATATTCTTCCTCTCCAACGCCTCGACTGTTGCATATGAAAGACCCAATCTGCCTTTTGATTATGAGTTGTTGCTTCTTCTTCAAAGAAACAAAATGTATATCGTCCGAGTTTATCATCTGCCTTATATATTCCAGGGAAAAAATTCTGACAGGTAAGTACTTTGGTAGTTTATATGGGGCCAACTCGCACCCATAGACTCTAATCTCAGTGTGATTTTGGTACAGATACCAATCACCAGTATTTATATGATCCGAGAGATGTAGGATCCTCTAAACTTCCTCATTAATTCTGGGTTCGGGTCTGCCACTGAGCATACTCACCATTGGGTGGTAGAACTTCTCGATGAACTGATTGAAACTGAATTCTATGGAGTTATGTCTGAGAAGAGAAATCCATGCTATTACTGCTTGAGTTCTACCATCTTCATCCATCTTCTGCATAGAAAAAGCAAATTTTTCCACTTGGAAGAAAACGAACAGGTATGCCAGTATTGAAGAATACTGGAACATGCCTTCTGTGGAGAAATTTATGAATTGCTTGTGAATGTTGTCCTCCAGGAACATGATAAAGTCGAACTGTGTAGTGGGTTTCTCATCAGTGGAGAAGATAGACAGAAATCCCAAAATGGGTTCATCTACCCATTGATCTGAAAAATAACCAAGAAAGGTGCAGAGTGACGTGATGACCTGGTTTCCTTTTATTGAGAACAGGGAGGAAGGATAAGGGGGGTTTGTAGTGGGGAGCTGAGCGGATTGTGGAAGAAAAAGATAAAAAATATGAGCTCTTTGAGGAAAAGACAGTTTTTGGTTCTCTGTGATGATTTCGAGGTTAAAAGGTGTGGCGGAGTCGGCTTGGGATATTTGCATCATTTGATCGATGGTTTCTTGCGTGATGAGGAAAATAATTTCCCTGGATGAGGACACAATGGCTCTTTGCTCGGGGATATAGTGAGCTTGTCACTTGAGGGCGAATTCTGGGAAGTGGTGAATCTGTGGGAAAAGATACAAGGGTAGGTTCGACTCCTAGAGTCCAATTTCGTCACTCTGGTCCAGGAAAACTTCTTTAAGCCATGACTATAGTTCTGCGAAGTCAAAATCTCATTTTTTGTCTGAAATTAAGTAGTCTTTGTCGACTAGAGGAATCCTGTCAAGGTCGACAGGAGGCAGGAGAAACGGATTCTCCTCACCTTCTATTCGCTTTGACTTTGGCGCCATTACTGTAATCAAAACCTGCAAATAAAAAAAAAAGTTAGCGGGGATGACTGTAGATGTGGGCGACTGACTGTAACGGAGAGGAAATGGGGTAAATTATCTAGTGCGATGAGTGGGTAAATGGTGAAAGAATGAAGGGTGAGGGTAGTTTTGAGTAAATGGGTATCCATTGGGCGCGGGATACAGGTCAGCTGGTTAATGGATACGTTAGCTAGTAGTAAATGGCCAACGGGTCATTTAGAGTGTGAGATGGCAGGAGAAAACGACTGAGGCATACAGATGAGTGACGTGGAGGTTGTCGATTGGGGGAAAATGCCATGGTAAAAATACTTTCCACGAGTGAAAAGGGAGAAGGAATGACGCAGTTACGGGATGTGACCTTTACGGAAAAGGTGGATAATGATGTCCCGAGGTGACGAGGTATGTCAGACAGTAATAGGCGGTGGGATTTGGGACCAATGGATTCATGCCACATATAGACAGGGGGCCCTCCAGAGTAAAATTACATTCCAGACCCCCCCCTCCCTTCGTTAAAAGTAGATCAGTCAGGGGGGGGTCTGAAAAATACCTTGATCCGTTGATCTGCACGCTTTCCTTTCGACCACAGATCTATGCGTGATATTTAACACACATTCCAGACCCCTCCCCTCCATTAAAGGTAGAACGGATGGGGGGGTCCGTAATCCAATATAGACCATATATCTAGGTGCCAAAACTTGGGCCGTCCAGATGTGCGCATACATTATCTCTGATTCCGGACCCCCCCGCCCACCGTTAAAGGTAGAATGGTCGGGGGGGTCAGGAAAGACTTGTCCACCGTAGATCTGGGCGTGAACTTCTGAGCCATTGATACATGAGCAGTGCATAAATGTGAGTGTGAAAGTGTATGCGCCCAGATAACTTAGGATAAGTGCATATCGTGGGTTTTCCCAAGCTTTCACATGTTTTATGACCAAGGGATTAGAAAACCAACCTTTTAAGCATCCAAGACATGGTCGAACATTGATCATCGAGCTAGTTTTATTGAAATAAAGAAAACTACCCTATGTCCTAACCTAATTTCCTATGACCATTAGCCCAGATTAAACTGTTGGACTAAGAACTTACTCTATCCTGGGGCTATCTAACCAAGATTAGGCAGTCTGGCCAAATTTATTCACTAACTACCCTAGATCACTTGGCTAAGATTAAACAGTTTAGCCAAGCTTATTCATTATTCCTATCAACATCAATTTAAAAGAACTTGGCCATGCTTGAAAGGTATGGACCAAGTCATTGTTATTGCATGGGGCTATATTGAATTTCTTTTATGCCCTCTTTTATTCTTTTTCTTTTTCTTTTTATTTTTATTTTCTTTTCTTTTTCTTTTTCTTTTCTTTTTCCTTTTCCTTTCTTTTCTCAAATTATTTGCAAAATGAAAAATCATTTGAAAAACAAAAACACTAAAGGGATAACATTTCAGTCACCAGTTGATCCTATAAATTATAGGGTTATAACAGCGACTCCACCTGGGGATGGTACTCTCCTTGTGAAGTGCCAAGAATCCTGATTCCTGATGTTTTGAAACTTTCTCCATAGTCGCCTTTGTTGTTTGATTGGTTTTATTTCAAAAAATTGGAAGATAATGTTCAGTGGCTTAGGGCCTTCTCTCCGGGATTCAACCATCTGACCAAATTTTTTCACTCAGAAACTTGCAAGCAAAATGAAAGTGGCTTGTACAATGGAAAGTGTGACTTCAGATCTCTACCGAGGCGGTGAATAATGCTTCAGCATTCTGCCATTTATAGATCCTCCTAGGAGATCTGTCCCATCATTGTTGTTGAGCAAGAAGGCGTCACTCCCTCTGAATGCTTGAATCATGTATGGTCCCTTCCACAGACTGTCGAATTTTCCATGCTTTCCTTTGTCTTCATTTCGGGAATCCCATCTCAGCACCAGGTCACCTAGCTCGAAATTGTTTTCTTTGGTTCTTTTGTCAAAAATATTCTTAATTCTTTCTTGGACTACCTGAGTCTTGTTGTATACTTCTTCCCTAGACTAATGCAAATGGATCATCTAGTTTATCCTTCTTTGGGAGTCATTCAGCTCGGCTTGCATGTCTTGCAGCAATTTCATGATAGGAACTCCTAAGGAAGTGGGAAAGACTGCTTCTGTGCCATAGACCAGATGATATGGTGACATACCAATTAACCTTTTGGTGGTCAGTCTATCGGCCCAAAGTGCGAAAACAAACTTGTTATGCCACGACTTCTTGTTTTCTTGCAAAGTTTTCTTGATAATGTTTACCAGGGTTTTATTTGATGATTCCGCCAGCCTATTTCCCTAAGGGTAGTAAGCTATGGAATGTCCCAAACCAATATGATACTAGTTGAAGAAATCTATGAGTTTATTAGATCGAAAAGAAGTTGCATTGTCAGTTATAATCTTTCTAGGACATCCAAAACAGGACAAGATATTATTTTCAATAAATTTAATAATGATAGAATTAGTAGCTTGCCTGCTTGGTACTGCTTTGATCCATTTTGTAAAATAATCCATGGCAGGAAGAATCCACCTATGTTGGCCCAAGGAGGGAGGATGTATTTCTCCGATGAAGTCTAATCCCCATTGCTAGAAAGGGGCTTCAATGGAGATTGGTTTCAGGGGTAGAGGAAGAAGTTTCCTTTTGCCTTCGAACAGTTGACACTTATGACACGAAGTCACTTTATGGTGCACATCAGTGAATAGAGTTGGCCAATAGAATCCATCTCTGAGGATTTTGTTGGTTATGGCCTTCCAACTCAGATGACCACCACAGTCTCCTGCATGAAAATCCTGCAGTACTTTGTCAGCTTCATCCTTCAATAGGCAATTTAACAAAATACCTCCAGGATATTTCCAGTATAGATTGCCTTCTAGAATGAAAAATTTTAATGCTTTCAATTTTAAAAACCTAGCTTTAGTTTTGGTCAGACCAGGGGGAGCTTGTAAATTATGCAAAACATATATCAAGTCTGCGTACCATGGAGAGTTGAGAAATACCTCTCTCACGCTTGGAGTCGCCTTCTCACCTTGTTCATCTACTGCAGCTAAGAAATTAATGTCACGAGCATGAAAATTTGACTCAACCATTAACTTTGTTAGACCTTGACCTTTAATCAGTTTAGTAGGCTTAATCTCTATGTCATATTCTAGAATGATAGCAATCCATTTTCCTCTCCAGCCGTTTGGATTGTCCTGGGTTAAAATGTCTTTTACTACCGCATTCGGAACATATGCAATGGTGTGGGAATGGAGAATGTATACTCTAAAATATTTTATGGCTTTCACCAAGGAAAAACCTTGTTTCTCCATTATTTTATAATTCAAATCAGTGTCTCTTAAAGATTTATTGAAAAAGGCTATGGCATGTTCATACACTTCACTTTTTTTCTGTAGTAATACTGCTGCAATGGTATGTTCAGAGTCGAAAGAAAAAATATAAAAATATTTGGTGAAGTCAGGACTGATCAAGACTGGAGCTTGAGTGAGTGCAGGTTTGACTTGTTCAAAAGACTACCTGAACTCGGTGTCCCATTTTATTTTTGTGTCCTTTTTTAACATGTTTTTGATGTTCTTGAGAAGCTCAGCCAGGTTGGGTATGAATCTTCGCAGAAAGTTTATTTTTTCGATAAAAGACTGTAACTCTTTGATATTTCTTGGGTGTTCTAATTTCTGAATGGCCTCAATTCTGCTGGGGTCTATTTTAATTCCATCCTTAGAGATTATGTGCCCTAGCAGTTTACCTTCCTCTAATCCGAAAAGGCTCTTCTTAGGATTCAAAGAAATCCCAAATTTCCTGCATTTCTCAAAAACTCGTATGAGATGTCGTAAGTGCTCGTCATTAGATTGGGAAAACACAGTTACATCATCCAGATAGATGACAATAAATTTGCCGAGTTCTTCCACAAAATCGATGTCCATCTCTCTCTGGAAAGTGGCCCCGGCATTCATCAACCCGAAAGGCATTTTCACATACATGAAAGTACCCCATGGTGTTGTGAAAGCGGTTTTCTCTTGGTCATCTGGGTGAACGAGGACCTGATTATAACCCGAGAACCCATCCGGTAAAGCGATTTGACTGGATCTGACTACCCTTTGTAATATGTGGTCCATTTTTGGAAATGGGTAATTGTCCTTCAGAGAGACCTTATTCAGATTTCGGAAATCGATGCAAAGCCTGATTTCTCCAGATTTCTTTCCTGTTGGGACCAAATTTGAAACCCATTTGGAAAATCGTAACGGGACTATGATTTTAGCATCGTACATTTTTTTGATTTATTTTTCTATCAGGGGAAGTAGCTTGGGATTGATTCTCCTAAGTTTTTGTCTGAAAGGTTTTTGATCTTCTTTTATTGGAATCCTATGTTGTATGATGTTGGTGTCATAAGATTTCAAGTCCTCGTAACCCTAGGCGAATACGATTGAATATTCCTTGAAAAGATCAATGTATTTGAGTTTCAGCTCAAGGGGTAATTATTTGGAAAGTTTCACCATCTTGGGTTTCTCTTCTGTCCCTATATTACAATCTTCTACTTCTTGACCACTGGCTTCAATTTTCGGTTTTTTAGCTACATCATTAAAATCAAATAGGTCTTCTAAAAAAACTAAACCCTTAGGTAAAACATTACTTTTTAAATGAAAAACATTAGCTTCTATCTCATCCTCACCTAAATCTCCTGAATCTATCTTATTTACACTATCATTTCCAAAATCAGGTCTTTTTACATTTTCATCTTCATTTTCTAAGTCTATGTTTGTACACTCGAAATCATTTTTACATTGTAGAAAATCTTCAATTTGATCATCATTACCAAATACCTGCCAATATCTGATGTTTTCTGGAACAGTTGGTCTGCACTTCACCTCCACCGTGTATGGGCGAGTGGAATGAAAATGTATCTTGCATGTGATTGTTGACGTAGCTAACTCATCTGCTAAAATATTTTGTCCCCTAGGCATCACTTGCAAATCAACTTCAGTGAAACATTTAAGGGCATCCAGAACAACATTCCTATAAGCTCTAAAACGGGGATGTTTGGTTGCATACTCACCTTTGATTTGTTTAATAATTAATTTAGAATCTCCCCTTACCATGATTTGTTTGGCACCAACCTTCTTCAATAGTTTAAGATCGAGCATCAAGGCTTCGTACTCAACTATGTTGTTAGTGAATTGAAAATTCAGTTTGTAAGAATGGTTTTCCAAATACCTGGATCTGTGATTGTGCAACCAAACTCCTGCTCCATCTCCTTCTTTGCTTACGACTCCATCAAAGTCCATGTTCCAGAAATCCGCTGGCAATTCTTCAGTTATCACATTTTTCTTTCTTTCTGCCTCGGTGATTTCTTGGCCTTCGTCCAGACCAATTGTATCTTCTTCCAGCTGAGTGATTTGTTCTCCTGTATCACCATCATTATATAGGATAAAGGAATCCAGGTCAGAATGTGCAGAGTACAGAGGATAGTTATGCAGTTTTTCTTAGCTACTAACCATGTATTTCTTCAATGTTTCTATGTATAGTCTTCTTTGTTGCCCAAAAACTAGGACAGTGGAATACAACATATCCAACTGCAAAGTACCTTTCAACTTGGCCCCCCAAGACCAGGACAACAACATACCATACTTCAGGGGAATTCCCACAACCACAACATCCATGACCATTATTTTTGCGGGAATTTGAACCAGGGTGATACACATATCCTTGATCAAACCGATACATCTGACTTTACTGGAGTCAAAGGAGTGTAAGTCCTTGTAAGGTCTGGCAATCTCAAGTCTCAGTTTTTCCATCACTGCTTTAGGCATCAGATTATGGGAAGCACCCGAATCTAACATAGCATTATGAAGAATCAGGTCATGTATGTTAAGGCTAATGTAAAAAGGAGAGACAACACCATTGTCGGTCTGACCATCCACTTCAGGCCCAAACAGGATTTCAGGTTGATCATCTATAAGGTTTACATTATCTAAATGATTTGCTGACCCAATGGTTAAGGCCTTCATGCCTATATCAGGTTCAATGCTCAGTTCTTTGATCACCTGCGATCGGTAAGCGTCTTTTCTCATCAACTCGGAAAGGGGAATGGGAATTTTTACTTTGGCTAATTCCCCTTCAAGGTTGAAAGGTGTAGGTGTTCTGCTTTGGCTCAACAATTCTGATTTTTCCACCACAATATTCTGGCCAGAAGTATTTGGTGGGTTAGTTGATGAAACCTCGGTCTGCGATGATCTTTTTAGAATAGTAAGGTTTATTTTTGTTGGAACGTCAGTATTACCTTTCTCAGGGATCCTCTCGATAGAAGGCTCAGGGGATTTCTTGGTTTCAACTATCTTCTTTATTTTGGTCACCTTTTTTGGGGAACTTTCGTCTGTCTTTTTACTTCGCAGGTTGTATTGTTGGTGCACCTCCATAATAGCATTTTCAAATGCTTGTTTTTTGGTATCTTCAGCTTATTCACTTACCTTTGTTTGAGAGAGAAGAAAAATTTCTTGCTCTTCCTGGGTAAGGAAAATAGCTTCATTATCATGAATGCCCATGAGGTTTATGTGAGTATCCTCCAATTCTTCAATTACTTATTCTCCTTCATCGGCATAATTTTCTTGTAGGGGAGGTATGATCTATTGATTAGGACCTCTCTATTCCCTTTGATCCCTAGGATCTCTCTGCCTGATTTGAGGAGGGTTTCTTCTAAGTTAGGATTCTGAATTTGAGGAGCTGGTGGGTTTTCTCTAGGAGGATTTCTTTCGAATATAGTAAGTCTCTCCGTAATTATTTCCATTGCTCTGGCCAAGGAATCTAATTTGGAATCATAAGTTGATGTGGAAGGTTCCTCTTTGATTGTGACTCTCCTCTCTGTCCTCTGTTGTGCCCTTTTTTCCAACAGGTTGGCCTCCACACTTATTGCACTTTTCTGCATGTCTTCCAGGGTGGTGGAGTTTCTTTCCCTTAATTGATACGACATATCGGTGTCAAAACCATCAGGGAATTTTATCAATGATAAACCTTGTGGAGGTTTAATATCGGTTGGAATTGCATTGTACAGGTTATTGAAACGGGTGCAGTGATCTTGTACTGTCTCACCTTGATTTCTTCTGATGTTTTCGTATTCTGACAAGATTTGGAGAGGGTTTTTCTTTACCTCCCATCTTTCTAGAAAAATTCTTTGAAATGTGGTAAGGTCGAGCACTAAGGTAGAACGTAAACCTTTATACGATTTCTTAACGTCACCCGCCAAACTTTGCGCAAACAATCTCATTTGAACATTAGCCTAACCTACTTCCTGCAGGTCAAAATAATCATTCATTTTATCAACATGTTGTTGAGAACTCAAGGGTATTGTTCAATCAAACTGTGGAAGTCTCGTTTTATAGTCCTGGAGCATAGCATGAAGGGGTGCGGCCAACACCAAGGGAGCATATCTGGCTACCATGATAGGCGGAGGAGGCGGGACAAACACTTGGGTGATAGGTGGGGTGGTGACAGAAAATGAGGATGAGGAGGAGATAGCTGGCACAAAGTGAGTGATTTGAGGTTTAGCAATGGGAGATAAAACTTCAGGGGTCCAGGGTTGCAAGACGGTTGGGTCTAGGATGGTTTCAACCATAAATCTATCTGATTTCATTCTGAATAGGCTTTGTTCAAAAAGGATGTCAAAGTCAAGATCCTGAAGGGCAACGAGCTCTTATGGAAGAGAGGGGGACCTTTGAAAGGGATTATGACTTACTGAACCTGCTGCAATGGTCTTTTTCCTGAGTAACTGTTCTGGATTATCAGTTGCTATTGCAGGTTCCTGTTCTGGGTGAGATCGAGTATAAGATCTTTTGGGAGCCATGTTTCTTTTTTATTTTTATATATATACTTTTTAGTTTTATGAATCCGAAAATAATATGTGCAAGCTTTTAACAACCTCTAAACATTATTTCTTTCTCAGATTTGTAATGTTTCAAATATAAAATTTTCTTCCAGGGAAAAGAAAATGTGAGGTTAAAATTTGTTCAGTTCGTCCCCAGTGGAGTCGCAACTATGTTAACGCTCTGTATATTTCCTAAAGTTTGTCAGAAAAGAAGAAATCTACGGGAGGTAACTTTATCCAACCACTTTGAAGCTGGGATCTAGCCCTACCAGCTTCAGAGAGGGATCTCTCTGTATGATTTAGATATGTTTCAAATTTAAAATATTATGCTAGGTAAATAAAATATGTTTACAGTTTTGTTTGTTGTCGTTTTCGTTGGGCTAGCTGAGAGAGATTTAAGCATCCATTGGGCTATGGAATCTGTATTATGAAATAAAATCTAAACCAGAAAATGAAGAAACCTTTCACAGAGCGAGATAATGTAATCCTTGGATTCTTTAACAAAAAAATGATGAATAGCAGAAAAGACAAGAATGTCAATTACAACAAAGAAGCAGTTAAGAATTTATTTATCGTAATATCATAAGATGTAACACTAAAATATTTTAAAGTCAGAAACATGGTATACAAAGATAAATCCTACAATGTTCGTTACTTTCAAAGATTATATTTAGAAAATAGTGTGATAACTAAGCGAGAATAACATTTAACTTAGAAAGGAAAACATCACCAATGAGTACACGCAAGAATCCTGTGGAAATTCCTCTTTGTATTATTGGAAGATCTCTTGAAAAGTATTACAGTATGGTAGCTCGTAGGGCGTAAAGATCAACCCTCGATACTTCGAAAAGTGAAGTACTTATAATCCAAAATTACAAACGATCCTGTCATTAAAGATCAGGACGTGTTAAATCTATTTTTAGCTTAACTAACTTAACAAATTACAAAAATCTAGGAAACCGTTTGATGATGTGTCAAACTTCATGCTATTTTCTGGGTGAACCGTTGGTGAGGCCTCTACACTACCTCGTCTGACTAGGCTGGGACAGCTCATCGATTACTCGATCAGGTTGCAAAGATCTTCCCATCGAAGATGACTAGGAACACTGACTTTGAGTAACCTTCGGTAGACTTCATCCATCTCAGTGTACTTGGAAAAGGTAGGCTTGATGATGAAGATGTACCGGATCTCATGTTGTATGCTAATGTCCAACTGTAGTGCATATAGGAATGCCTTGCCAGTGATACTACCTTGAATTCCTGAAAATTTCTAACTATCCTTAGCCACATCTGCTAGTATATTTTTGTAATCAGGGAGAGTCATCAATTTGTCATTTATCACCTTCAAACCAGGAAGACCCTTCTTTTGTAGAGCCTCAATCTTGTTGAAAAACCTTTGCACCCCTAGGTCCATAGCCTGAACCTTTTATTCTAGCTATAGCATCAGTCCTCTCTTGGTCAGGATTCTCTTGACCTCAAGGATGGTCTCCATTCTATCCTCAATTCTAAGATCTTCCAGCTCCTCTCTGGTTTTAGAATTCAGGAATTTGATGATTTCATTACCCTCTGTGGGCATCTCTCCCAGTTCTGATCTAATTTTCTCAATGGCTTGTTTACTTATTTGTACCAATTCATTTTTCTCAAACATAATCTGTATCGTTGGCCATATTTCATTCACAAACTTGGTGATGTCTATCCAGACACTTTCTTTGACTTCGGCCAGTGTTTTTTCCTCCACTGTTTATTTCTGGAGTTGTTATAACTCTTGTTTGAGCTGATCTGACAACTATTTTTCTTTGGAGTAGATGGTTTGGTAAGAAGATTTGAGTTCCTGGAGGTTCTCAATCTCCTTTTTAAGCCTGCTAATCTCTGTTTCCTGCAGATTCATCTCTTCCATAGACTTAGACAGTTCAAAAGTCTTTTCCAAAGAAGTCAGTGGGTTTGTCGATAGAATTTCTGCTAGTGACGCCGTGCTCACTCTTGAGAGTGGAACTGTTCTCAATGGAATGAATTCCATGGGTTTTGACTGTTCTTTCTCTTTCACTAGCTTCTCCATTTTAGCTTCCATTTCTTTCAATTGTGCATTCTTCTCCATGATCAACTTAAGCATCTCATATTTTTCTCCTTTTGTCTCAGCTATTTCCTTTGCTTGTGAGTCTACCGTTGGTGGCAGCTTCAATTGTTTCCTCAAAGATGATATGTCGACATTTTTCTTCTTGATCATCTCATCGACTTCTTTCACATTCAAGGGATCATACCCGATCTTGAGGACCAGTTCCTCCAACGTCTTAATTCTGTTATCCATGGAAAAGGATGATATTTTATCAAACTTCAACTGCGTCTGGACGTTATTCAGAGACACTTGTAATCTGGAGGCAGTAGTTGAAGCATGTGCCAATGTGGAGAAAACCATTTCTCCAGTTTGCCTGTGCAGATCCATTTGATTAGCTGGATGCACGTCCTTAGTCTGGAATTCAAAAGTTTCCCTTTTGTAATCTATGATTACCTTTAGGTATGGCACTTGTGCTTGGATAAATTCCATGTGCATTTTCCCCTTCTTAGTGTCGAATGCCGAGAGGAGCCTATGTTGTGTAGTCGATGTCTGCTTCCAGAACTGGGCGTATGTGCTGCTAGTTAGAATCTGATTCTTTTTCTTGATCAAATTGTATTTCTCAAAGATACTCAGCTTCGGTCTTGTCTTTCCTGGCTGGTTGATTGGCGGAGTATCTGCAGGCTTATTTGGAAATACTAAAGTTATGATCTTCTTACTGCTTGTACTGAGGAGCGAACGATCAACCTCCGTCATTGTAGTGGATGGAATTGCCTTTTCTCCAGCTGGTTTAGGAGCCAGACTGGCTTTTGGCCTCTTGGTATGTAGTCGAAAATCTTCAAATGATACTTCAGTGACAGGAGGTGACAGATCTTGCCTAGGCATTTTCTCCTTTGGAGCCTGTGGTGTGGTCGTCTGTGATACAGTGACCGGGAGGTCCTGTTGTTCTATCTCAACCAAAGTATTTGGCTCCCATTCTGTCTGGTTGGTGAATTTTTCTACCTCGGGACTAGATATGTGAACATATGGGATATTCTTATTTTTTATCCTCATCTCGGAAATTATCCCGCACGGATCATAGTGCCATATGAAACTAACAAAGAATTTCATTTCCTTCAGTAGTCTGTCTGCTTCTTCCCTGGCGCCTCGACTGTTGCAGATGAAAGACCCAATCTGCCCTTTTATTCTGAGTTGTTTCTTTTTCTTCAAAGACACAAAATGTATATCGTCTGAGTTTATCATCTGCCTTATATATTCTAGGGAAAAAATTCTAACAGGTAAGTACTTGGGTAGTTTATATGGGGCCAACTCGCACCCATAGACTCTAATCGCAGTGTGATTTTGGTATAGATACCAATCACCAGTCTTTGTATGATCCGAGATATGTAGGATCCTATGAAATTCGTCATTAATTTTGGGTTCTGGTCTGCCATTGAGTATACTCACCACAGGGTGGTAGAATTGCTCGATGAACTGCTTGAAACTAAATTTCGTGGAGTTATGTCTGAGCAGAGAAGTCCATGCTATTACTGCCTGGGGTCTACCATCTTCGTCGATCTTCTGCATAGAAAAATAAAATTTGTCCGCTTGGAAGAAAATGAACAGGTATGTTGATCCAGGTGGATATTGGTGGCCACCCACCTATTCCACTTGGACCCCCACCATTCCTTCTTTCAGTTTTTCAGTTTTCACACAGTATTGATCGAGGTGGATATCGGTGGCCACCCACCTTTTCCAAATGGCTCAAAACGACTTTCTGGCAATTTTGGCAATTTACTATTTTTAGCAGGTTTTAACTTCCAGGGCCATTTTGAGGGTCCAAATGAAGGTTTTTTGATATAGAGGATCTCAATGATATCCAAAGGCATAATTGAGCCCCCAAAATGAATCTCCTCGACGATACCTTTCCAACGAGCTATCACACGCCTAAAACGGAGATCATATGCAAAAGTTACGACCCTGGGAAGTTGATGGACTCACTTACCCAAACGGGGCCCACATGACTTTTGGCGCTTCATCTCCTAGGGTTAGGTTTTTGGATGTCTAGGACTTTTGGAATTTTCGTTTATTGTAAAAAGGCCTTCGGCCTTCAGAGCCTCATTGTAATCATCTTCTCATGGATGTGAGTAGCGGCCACATCTCTTCTCAGAGATAAGCTACCAGCGCCTAGCTAATTTATTTCCATTCCGTCTGTAAGCATATTTCAGTCATTTGTTATTAATGAAATGAAGTCTTATTTCCGCTGCATCTCTGTGTTTATGTGTATTTCTGTATTTCATTGTGTTCCTACATAAATCCAGATCAGTGGTATCAGAGCGGTCTGCTCATTCTCGATCCTTCTTTGCATGTCCCCAACGAGATCGAGGTATAAGGAGTTGGGGCTCGATCTGGTTGAACCCTTGCAAGATCAGCCTCGCAAACCTCGACGAACACCCATGGGGGAAGAAAAGAAAGATGAGGGAGCAGGAGATCCTACCAAAATGTTGCTCGAGGAGGCCCTCGAGAAACAAAGGAACGCGATGATGGACAACTTTGCCCAGATTCTTCAACGGATTCCGATTGGCAGTGCATCGACATCTAGAAGCCACTCTGGAGGTGCCACTCCTTTTAAGGCACAAGTAAACTTTGACATTCCCATTTTTTATGGCCAAATAGATGCAGATGCCATAGATAGATGGTTGAATCTTTTAGAAGGATATTTCTCGGTTCATGACTTTTCCGACCGAGAAAAGATTATTTTTGCACTGCTCAAAGCTGCCCCCCATGTCAAGGACTGGTGGGAAACCTACTCAGAGCAAGAGGGAGAGGGAGAACCCTCTTTGTTCTCGACCGCACCCACTTGGAATTCTTTCTGAGATGCCATCAAGGAACAATATTATCCCGGGGGGAGCTATGAGGACAAATACATACAATGGACTACATTGCGGCAGCAAAGGGACCAAGATGTGCATGAGATGACGAATCTGTTTCATACCCTACGCACAAAGTTGGGTATCAAAGTTTAGAGAAACATTTGGTGTTAAATTACCGTAGTTGTCTGCGCAGATACATTCAGGAGGAAATGGAGTTCCTTGACATCTCCTCACTTGGTGTGGCATATCGATATGCTACCAAGATTGAGTAGAAGTTCAAACAGAAGAAGCGAGACTTTGGGTCTACAAATCAGAAGCATGGGAAAGGTACTCCCAAACCGCAAAACAAAGGACCAAGCCAAGGCGGGGCAGCCCAAGAAAACCTGCCAAAGCCACAAGCAAAGAACAACACTACGAAGCCAAAAAAGGACATGGGGAAGTGGTGTGAGTTCCATAAGAGCTCCACTCACAACACAAGTGAGTGTCGGGACAAGTAGTCACTGGTAGCCAAGTTGAAGGCTTCTGAATCGGATGCATGCTCCGAATCTGAATCAAAACCTAAAAAGGGGAATGACAGGGGGAAGTAGATTATCGATGCAGAGCCCAATGCCACCGTTGCCACCATGAAGATCGAGAGGGAGGAACCAGAAGATCCAGAGGAGGCAGAGCGTCTCTTCCATTCCAAGATGTGGGTAAAGGGTTCCCCATTGCAGTTCATTGTCAATAGCGGGAGCCAGAAGAACCTCATATCGGTAGAGGTCGTGAAGCAGTTGGGCTTGCCGATCACAGCACACCCACAACCATATACCATCAGGTGGTTGCACCAAGGACGGGACCTCCGCGTCAGTCGACAATGTCACCTTCCCTACAACATCAAGCCCTTCACGGATGAGGTATTATGTGACATTGCTCCTCTTGATGTTTCTGATGTATTATTAGGCCAACCATACTTGTGG
>ML777867.1:676126-711573 GCA_009831015.1 Picea engelmannii
AATGAATGCTGTGTGTGATTGTTGTTCGTTATACTATCTGCTTTATGTTTATAACTCTGAATTTCACAATAAAGACTCACTGCCACTAAGATTAATGATTCAAAGTGAAAAATGAGAGTAAATGGTTAATAATCTACACTAACTAATTCACCCCGCCCCCCTCTCAGTTAGTTCATACCTGTAACAATTTCATGGGGCTCTATTGAATTTCTTTTATGCCCTCTTTTATTCTTTTTCTTTTTCTTTTTCTTTTCTTTTCTTTTTATTTTTCTTTTCTTTTTCTTTTTCATTTCTTTTCTCAAATTATTTGCAGAATGAAAAATCATTTGACAAACAAAAACACTAAAGGGATAACATTTCATTCACCGGTTGATCCTATAAATTATAGGGTTATAACATGTGGCACATTATGGAGATCAAATAATTGCGCCATCTGAAGTATCCATGTGATTGGGTCCTTGCCATCAAGCTTCCTCATATCAATCTTAGGAACGTGGTTGGTCTTCAAACCAAAGTTGGAGTTTCTCCATTCTTGATTCACCTTCCTTGTGTCCTCATCATGAATTTCATGGGATGCATTTTCACTTTCAGGTGTTTTCTCTGTTATGAAATATTTCAATACTTCCATGATCTCCCCTTTTAAATCATCCATCTTAGTATCCAACTTAGCTTCCATTGAATCCATCTTATTTTGTAGTTTATTTATGTCCCTACGCATTTATTCTCCTTCATCAAGAGTCCAAGTATGATTTTATGGAGGCTTATTTGGTGTAGAAGTTCCCTTTTTTGGTGGCATGTTGGCTAAGTATCACTTTTGAACCTTGATTTCGAGGCGGTTCTGCTAGACAATATTTATTCTATTGTATCTCCCAAGTTTCAACCCTTCTGGGTATGAAAATTTCTTTTATGTAGTTCTCTGATATTTCTTCTCTGCAATTCCACAGATCTGATCAAAATTGGATGTGTCAAGTGGAATTTATGGTAACTTCCCCACAACTTGCCAATTTTTGGCCTTTCCAGGAGATCTCAATTGTATAGCATGCCCCACACAAAATAATTGATATAAAATTCTAAAACTCACACCAGAAATAATGTAGACTGTCCACGATCCACTGAAACCAGTCCCACTCAATTTGGATACTCTAGGAATAAGTTATGATTGTTTTACCTGGAACACCTTCTTGAGACTAGTCAATAGGACTAGTAAGATACCCTATCTTACACAGGGTGTATCTACAAATTTAAGATGACCCAGAAGCTGAACATTTTTCCACATATAACTTACTAATTTATGTAAATATCCTCTGGATTTTAGGGTCTGAAACATTACAAAAAAGTTTTTATAGCGAAAGTTCTGCAATGACTCAGTTTAGGATGATTCCAGAACCCTATCTTGTATAGGATGTATCTCTGAAAGTATAATGCCTCAGGATTTTCATTTTAAACCCAACGTACCTTGATCCGTCTACTAAATATCCTCCAAGATGTTCTTTCTGAAACATTGTACAAAAAATGTTATAGCGAAAATGCCAAGGTGTCTCAGATGTAGCAGCGAAACCCCAAGACCTTGAGCTCTTATACCATATATTAAGAACCAAATATCAATATAGCATAGAAAAACATCAGAAAAATTACTTAACTCCTTGAAAAAGAGATAATTTCAGATAATAATCCTCTTCTAGGGGGAAACCTCCTTTTACCCCACTTAAATGTTCAAGTACAAGATGATTCAAAATGAAAATGTCTCCTTGGTATATATAGGAGACTAGGAGGTATAATTACAACTAATGGCTTAAAGACGACATAAATAAAATACAATTACTAATATAATATGCCCCAATTAAGGGGTAATGAGCCAATATTAGGGCTTAACATGTAGACTGTGACTTGGCCGTGAGGGGCTAGCCCTGTGGCCAATTTATGGGCGTGCCCACGGCTTGGCCACAGGGATGCTCCTTGTGGACAAGTCACATCCTGTAGACTGTGACTTGGTCGTGGGGGGGAAACCCTATGGCCAAGACAAGGGAATGACCACAGGGCTGGCCCCCCACGACCAAGTCATAGTTTAAATTTAATTTAAACTAAATTAATTAAAAATACCTAATTTAATTCAATTTAAATTAAAAATTATAGACTTAAATTACAGACTAACAAAATTAGAGACTTACCTACAGATCTGACCGTCTATCCTTCCACAGGACTTCCCGCCAACACGACGACACCAAACACGTCTACGCCAACTCGTTCGCCAAACACGTCCACCAACACGTCCGTCGACATGTCTGCGGCAACATGTCTGCTCCAACACGACAATTCCAAACATGCCCGCACCTATCACAAACTGACTATCACAAACACAAACTCACGACAAAACCAAACACAAACTCATGACAGGGCCAAACACAAACTCAATATCACTCACTCACTCAAGAACCCACTCACATTCACCAAAATCTCAAAAAACCGCAACAGTCACAATGTGCGGTAAATATATAAACATGTTTTCATTCGAAAGAATATTTCGGCTAAAAAAATATTTCGGCCGAAAGAATATTTCGGTCGAAATATTCTTTTGGCCGAAATATCTTTTTGGTCGGAATATCTTTCGGCTGAAAAGAGGTTACCAGATGAAAAAAAATTGTCCAGCTAAAATTCTACACGAAAATCGAGGGCGACGTCATGGTACCATTCAATTTGACATTCAAAGGTTCAGCCGAAACATATTTTGGCCGAAAAAAGGTCTTTCGGCCGAAAAAAATATTAGTTCGACCAAAAAAACATCTTTCAGAATTTTGGAGATCTGATGGTCGCGAAAGTGTTACCCACCTCCATAAATTTACCCATATTGGGACCGAATTGGATAAAATCGACATCATCTGTGCCTCTTGTGTTTGACATGCCTCTGGTCTATGATCGTACTACGAGAAAGGTTGCTTGAGAAGGTAAGTACTTAAAAATAATTTCTAAAAATTTGTTAAGAATTGATGAAAGATGAAATTGCGTTGAATACATTATGTGAAATTATTGATCATTGCGCACAAGAAAAGGAAATTCCCACTGCATAGAGAGTAGTGAATCAGGTACTACGTAAAAACATGACCAATTGAGAGTTTAGACTAAGTGCGCAGATTGGGGAATATGATGTGGACAATGTCATTTTAGACTTGGGTTCTAATATATATGTGTTACCAAAGAAAACATGGGAAATTATGGGGAAACCCAAGTTAATATGGTCCCCCGTCTAGTTAAGATTGGTAAATTAGCACAAGATAGTACCATTTAGATGATTGATAAGGATACCTATAAATCCAGATGGGGTGCACAGTATAGCATATTTTGAAGTCATAAATATCGTAGATAATAGCCAGCCATATCCAATGCTAATGGGGCTTGAATGAGCCTTTGACAATCAGGCGATCAAAGAAGAAGGAAATGATCTTTGAGGTAGGGGACTTGAATATTACCGTACCATTGGATATGACAGAAGGAAAGAGGTACATAGAGCCAATAAAAGGGAACAAAATTGACAACCTATACAATATGAATGTGTGAATGGATGACTACGTTAACCCCATTGCAAATGGTGCCTTAAGTTGGAGAAGAATTAGCCGATGTGCATTTGTGATCGCTAGCGCACCCTTGGGCACGCTGCTCACACAGGACCCTCTTCTTATTTTTAGCCCCGAAGAACTAAAATGTCCTTCTATCTCCTTCTCGGAAGATATCTACCCATAGATTTTTTCACTCGACTCCCCTCCTTCTATTTATCCGGGAAATTGGAACTCGCGGCCTCGTGAGTTCAAAGTTGAATTCTGGGCTCTCGAATCCCCGAGACCCGAGATGTCGGTCAATCGCTGACTTTTCTTACTCCGCTATCGGAACTTCGCCCCTATCGCGACTTTGCAACTCGCGCCTCCCAACACTGGGATCTTCACCCCCCCAAGTCCTGAGGCGCCGAAATGTCGATACTCACCTGTCACGCTTTCGTGACTTCGCGTCCTCATTACTCGCAGGTTTAAATAACTTTCCCGTCGACGTCCGAGGTCTGAGACGTCGAACCCTCGATCTCGCCTCCTCGCTTCCTCGCTTCCTCGCAACTCGCGAGATCAATTTATTTTTATTTGAATTCCCATGGTTCGATATGCCGAGATGATGATACTACGCCACCTGTCCTCCACTCGCTACGCCGCTAGGGCCCACAATGCTTACGTAGCTATCGGGACCTTGCGTTTCGCGACTTTGGATTCCCAACACTTAGGCTTTCACCCTGCGAACTCCCGAGTTCGCGAGATCTCTTGATCTCTCGCCACCTGTCCTCCTCAGATGAACGACCATGATCTTCTCGCCGCCTCGCCGCTTCGCGTCCTCGCGCCTCGCTATTCTTTCTCCACAACTTTTGGGGCTTCAACTCCTGAGTTCGCGAGACACGATATCTCGGGTAGGTCTAACGGCTCCTGTGACCTTGATCGACGACTCTGCCTCTCCTGAGCCTCGTCTATTTGGACCTTCGCTCCATAACTTCCCTGCAACTCTGCGAGATCTGACGGTCCTCGGAAACTCACGGAATCTCCTCGGAGATTTCCGACCGTCCATTCCTTCCTTATGAAAATCTACGAAATGAACAAAGTGTTAGAAAATAGGACCGCGGAGAAATAAAATAAAACAAATGCAGAAACAAAAACACAGAATACACACAATACAAGAGAGACACATATTTACGTGGTTCACCCAGTGTGGGCTACGTCCACCAGAGAAATTGCCAGGTCCTTCCTTTATTATTTTCCAGCAAATGAAGGGATACAACCTACAGCAAAACCCGTTGTAACTTCCTCTTATTTCTCTCACAGTATCCCCTCTCAGAATACAATATTCACCCTCGTACATAGCCGCAATACATTTCCCTCATAAAAGAGGGTTTCCTTCTAGGGAAAAAAAACCTAACATAATCTCTACCGTTAGATATGAGACCTTATAATGAACGGTCCATATTTACAATGAAATTACAATATACTTTTATAAGGCAATTTTTGCTTCGGGGGGATGGACCCCCCGGACCCTGCAGAGGGGGTACCCCCCCTCTGCACTCCCCCGCGTGGAAGAGTGTACATACTTCTGGGATGTAAATACTTCATGGGGTATAGACATGGATGAAAGCAAAGGACCTCTGCATCAGAAAGATAATCAGGCTCCACAACCAACAATTCTCCCCACAAAGACTTTCTCACCTGCGCACGAACTTTCAGCACTTGCTTGAACGCTTCAAGGCCAACCTCTCTGGGAAATCCTTCGACGGATTCGAAGACCTACTCCTCCGGATTTATTCTCACAACTTTCAAGTCCCTTCAGGGAACTTTTTCATGCACTCTTTGCGGAAAATCTCCAACAATGTCCAAGTGTTGAAGATTTCGATCCTGCGCACTCCTGCAACAGGAATCCTTCAATCCCCTCTTCTCAGAATCGCAACTCTGAGTCTTCTTCTAGCCTGTGCATGCCTTGCATGGCTTCGGTGCCAAATCTGCACTTCTGGGAACTTAGAACAAAATTTCTCTCTTCTTGAACCCTTCCGTCAACGCACTCCTTGCGGACGATTCGACTACACTCCTTGCAGGGATTGTTTGGTTCAGGACAGAGAAACAATTGAAACTAATTCCTTGTTCTCACAGAATTCAATTTAACCATGAAATCACATACGCCGCATATAAAGATAAGCGTATGACAGTAAAGAAACATTCAAAAGCATAACTATTCTAATACACAGAGAACAACACAATCCATGGACTTGAATCAAACTTTCTTCTATTAATTTGAATGTCTGTACATGGGTGTTCCTCATACAATTCTCTGCCTTCTTTTCTTCCTAAATGAATGAATCATATACAAAGATACAATGAGGGTGTCTATATCTGTTTTCCCTCCTGCATTCTAAAACTGTCTAATCTAGAATTAAATTCCTAGCTACCTGCATTAACTAGATTAATTGCCTCCTATCTACTAAGGATGAGAGCGTATCGCTCAAGGCCCCATACAATATACAAAAGGCGCTCCTTCATAAATGATTCATTGAGATTTGCGCTACAGTTTTCCAAGGAATTTCAAAATTTATGTTGGCTTGTCCAACATGTTTCCTACTTCTGTGTTGGCTCGCTTGATGAGTCGGTGATGCTCCTGCATCAATTTGATTCAGAGGAAGTTCTGGAATACTGGCGCCATAGCATGAATGAAGTATCCACCAGACGATGTGCCTGCATTACTCGGTCATTGCGTTGGATTGGAACGGAGCTATGTGACCCACCCAAGTACGATGGTTTGAATGATATAATATCTTTTGTAAAGGAGTTTGAGTTGTAGATATCTGAACAAAAAATATTGTTGGCATTAGATTTTTTCTTGAAAGTTACTCCAGCTAGATGGTGGGCTTCACGTAAATAAGGAATAGAAGACTGGTAGTAGTGTAGAAGATTAAACCAAGTTAGATTTGGTACCAAGGGTGAGTATACTACATAGAAATTTGTAGGAATAAGTGACCCGACAGATCATATTGCACAGTGAAAAAAAATATGGAGTTAGATACCGAAGAAGGAATGGAAACATTGGTTCATACATACATTGGATACGATCCCCAAGAATTGGTACATGGAACTAGAAATTTCCAGATAAATAATGAACTGGGACAGGATAAATTAAAGGTTTAAGGTAACATTTTCTTTTTAACATGAATATACATTAATAGATGCAACTTTATAGGCCATTAGAAACAATATTTTTTCAGAAGAAGAGTAGTAGGATGTAGTACTTGTTTGTAGTGAAAATAGAGATTCTGTGATTGTTCATGAATTACTAGAATGTTGTGATGTTTCTAAATAATATCAAGATGAGGAAGATACAAGAAGTATACACGTACCTGAAACTGATGGGGAACATGCAGTAGAAGGTCTAGAGCTTGGATTTGTTGCATATGCACAACCATTAAGGATACATAAGTCAATATTTGTACAAAAGAGAATCCAAAGTTTGTGAAATAGGTGACTACTGGAATGATGAAACTATGGAGAAGATTGTAGACTTAATGTGTGAGTATCAGGATCTATTCCCAACCATGTTTTCATAAATGAGAGGGATAGTTCGTGAGTTAGGAGAAATGAAGATCCCTCTGAAATCATATGTTAAGCTAGTAAGACAAACACCCTACAGGATAAATATGAAATATAAAAATAAGGTAAGGGAAGAGATAGACCAAATGTTAGAAGCATGAATCATTGAAACAATAATGAAATCAGACTAGATAAGTCCAATGGTAGTGAAATATAAGGAAACATGGGGAATCAAATTTTTTGTAGATCTAATAAATCTAAATGATACATTTCCGCATGATCCATTTCCAACACCTTTTACAGATGAAGTGCTAGAAAATGTTGGGGGGAAGGAGGCCTACTATTTCATGGATGGATTCTCAGGATAATACTAGATAAAGATTGTGTAGGAAGAAAAACATAAGAATACCTTTGTGAAATAATGGGGAAGCTACCAATATACAGTGATTCCTTCTGGGATGAAGAATGCACCTACAATTTTCTCAAGAGTAGTTGCCACAACCTTGAAGGAATTTATTCATAAGTTCCTTGAAGTGTATTTAGATGATCGGACTATGTTTATTCTATTGCAAGATAATATAGAAGAAATGAGATTGATGTTGGATAGGTGTAAATAATGTCATATTTCATTGAATTTGAAGAAATGTATTTTCTGCGTGCATTTTGGAATTTTGTTGGGCTATGTGGTATGTAAATAGGGCTTACTAGTGGATCCTACCAAGATTGTAGTGATTGTAGACTTACCACCACCTACATCAGTAATACATCTAAGAGAAACATTGGGCCACACAAGGTATTATAGGAATTTCATTAAAGGATATGCATAGATTACAACAACCATGGAGAAGTTGTTGAAAAAATAAGCTAAGTTCCAATGGAATGAGGGTTGTCATAAAGGTTTGAATACATTGAAGTAGAAATTAATGAACACACCAATTTTGATATTTCCATATTAGGGGAAGTAACTTCATTTTCATGTCGATGCATCGTCCATAGATTTAGGCATAGTACTATCTCAACCATGTGAGGGAGAGTTGGACCATCCAAATGAATTTACAAGAAGAAAATTGTCAACAACATAAAATAACTACACCACGACAGAACGAGAAGGGTTTGAAATGGTATATGCACTACAAAAGTTTAGACATTATTTGTTTGGTTCCCATTTCAAGATGTATACCTATCATTTTTCACTAAGATACTTATTGAACAATCTATTGTTAGGGGGGAGAATATGCAGATGTTTCTTGTTGTTCCAGAAATATGATTTTGAGGATGTTGTTAAACCAAGAAATTTGAATGCAAGACCAGATCACTTATCGCACATACTACCAAGAGAAGATGAAGGGAATATAGATGACATATTTCCATATGTGCACTTATTTGTAGTTCATATGCTGGAATATTACTTCGCAAAGATTATGTAATTCTGAAGTACATGAATGGATCCATCAGACATGACAGTAGCGCAAAAGGAACAACTAATGGTGAAGGAAGCAGACTATCAACTAATTGCAGGAAAATTATACAAGCTAGGTGCAGATGTAATATTAAGACGATGTGTGTTAGATAATGAAAATCCAATGATACTCTCAGAAGTGCATGAAGGAATTGGAGGAGTACACTATGCAGGTAAAGTGACAATGTAGAATGTTTTTGTGCATAAGGCTCTAGTGGCCCACACTTCACAAGGATGCTAAAGAATACTATCAAGCATGTGATATTTTTCAAAGGGTTGGAAATCCATATAAAAGGGATGAGATGCCCTTGCATCCACACGTCGCACTGTAGGATTTTAATAAATGGGCGATAGAATTTGTTGGACCGATCAATCCAAAAACTAGAAGATCGGGAGCTAGGTATATAATCATTGCGACAGATTATTTGACCAAATGGGTAGAAGAATCACTAGTCACAAAATACAACGTGGAGACTGTTGCACATTTTTTGTTTGAGAATTTAGTTACAAGATTTGGATGCTTGCACATTTTATTGAATGATCAAGGGACACACTTCTTGAATAAGAAGATTGCAGCATTCACTGAGTAGTTTCAAATTCACCATCAGTGGAGCATGTCATATCACCCTAGGGATAGTGGCATAGTAGAAGCATTCAACAAAATTTTAGATAATTCCCTGACAAAGATTTGCAACATAGGGAGGGATGATTGTGACTTAAGGATCCCTGTAGTATTATGGGCATATAGGACTACAATAAAAAAATTGACATGATAGACACCTTTTAGGTTGGTCTATGGGAAAGAAGCAGTAATGTCGATGGATTTTAGTTTTCCTATCCTACGCATTCCAGGGATTACTTATATTCTAGACTCTAGTGTAGTAGATGAGATATTTTCATAGTTGTTACAACTTGAGGAAGATCGATTTGTCGTTGGATTCCATCAGTAAGTTCAAAAGGAATGGGAAAAAGCATGGAATGATAGACATATCAAGCAGAAAAGATTCCATGTGGGATACTTATTATTGTTATATGATAGCAAGTTCATGAAACAACCAGGGAAGTTTAGGATGCATTGGTTAGGTCCCCAATGTTGGTTGTGAAGCCTAGTTATCTTCCTGATTCAGAGGTTTGTTTTATCCATGTTTGGATCCCATTTCTTGACAAGGGAGTGTTGGGGGGGATTCCCCCCCACTACTATCATTAGAGGGTTCCACGTGGTGGTAGCGAAAATTAATGGAGCTCCCCCTAGCGGGGGATTTGGGGGCAACTCCCTTGAAGAGAAATTTTGGGAAAAATTTCCTTGTAAAATATTGTAATTTCATAGTCAATCTGGACCATTCATTATAGGGTCACAGATCAGACGGTAGAATTTATGTTAGGGATTTTTTCCTTAGAAGGAAACCCTATTTTATGAAGGAATTGTATTGCGGCTATGAGGAATAGTGAATATTGTATTCTAAGGGTGGAGACTATGAGAGAAAGAAGAGGAAGTTATAGTGGGCATGTTGTAGGTTGTATCCCTTAATTTTAATGGATAATAAAAAGGAAGGACTTGGTAATTTCTCTGGTGGATGTATCCCACATTGGATGAACCACGTATATCTGTGTCTCTATTGTATTGTGTATCTTTTGTGTTTTATTTCCGTTTTTTTTTTTCTCTATGATCCTGTTTTTATAACAACTAGTATCAAAGCCAAAGGTAAATCAAAGGAAATGAGGGTTCCTAATTCGAGTGGGAGCAATGGTGGAAGATGGAAAGTTTAAGGTCGAGAAATTTAATGGCCAAAACTACCATCTATGGAAGATGAAAATGGAATATTATTTATATCAGAAGGATATTTACCTACCATTGGGAAGAATAGAAAAGAACTTAATGGCCATCAAGGACAAAGAATGGGAGGTTATTGACAGAAAGGCACTAGGAACAATACAGTTGTCCGTGGAAGCATCAGTGGATTTCAATATTTAGAAAGAAAAGACAACGAAGGATGTGATGAAGGAACTAGCTATACTATATGGAAAACCCTCAGCCTCCAACAAGGTATTTCTAATGAAGTGATTATTTAATATGAAGATGTCTAAAGGTCAGTCTTTTGCAAATAATTTAAATGAATTTAATATGGTTACCAATCAGCTAAGTTCTATAAAAGTGAACTTTGATGACAAGTTTAGGGATCTTCTATTCTCGTGCTCATTGACAGAAAGCTGGAATGGCTTGGTCATGGTTGTAAGTAACTATGTATCTCGTTCAAACACTCTGAAATTTTATGATGTTATTGGTGTTATCCTTAGCAAGGAAATGTGATGGAAAAGCACAGGTGAGACATCAGGTAATTCGTTGATCGTGGAGACTAGAGGAAGACAAAAGGAAAGAGGAAAGAGTCTAGAGAACCATGGGAATTATAGGAAGGGAAGATCCAAATCCAGAATAGGAAATATGTAGTGTTCAAATTGTAGGAATAAAGGACATCTAAAGAAAGAATGTATATCTCCAAAGAAACAAAGAGATGGACAATAGGAAAAAAATGAAGAAGAAAATGTAATAGGTGATGTGTTAGAATATTATTTGATTCTGTATTTAGATAATATTACCGATTATTGTGTAGTATACTCAAGGGATTCATTTCATGCCACACCCCATAGGAAATATTTTCAAGATTATGCTCAAGGTGATTTTGGACAGGTTCATTTGGGTGATGATGCACTATGTAAAATTGTTGGAATAGGTAAGGTACAAATAAATAAAAATAATGGAAATCAATGGCTACTGAAAGAGGTAATATATGTTCCATATCTAAGAAACAATATAATTTCAACAAGAAAATTAGAAAGTGAAGGTTGCATATCTACATTTATAGATAAGGCATGGAAGGTCACTAAAGGATCATTGGTGATAGCAAAAGGAGAGAAGGTAGATAAATTGTACTTGTGTACTGGTAATATTGACTCTTCTATCTCTTTAGATTCTATAGGAGTGGATACATCATTGTGGCATCATAGGCTTAAACACATGAGTGAGAAGGGGATGCAGATAATTCACAAAAGGAATTTGTTGTCGGATCTTAAACAAATTGATTTGGATTTCTGTGAGAACTATGTTTATGGAAAATAGAAGAGATTTTGATTTCTCATAGTTGAAAAGGAAAATAAGAGTGAAAAGTTAGAGCTTGTGTGCATACAAATGTATGGGGACCGACTCATGTATAATATCTTGGTGGCTCTCGTTATTATGTTACTTTTGTTGATGATGCCACTAGAATAAACTTGGTTTTATTGCATTCGACACAAATATGATGTTTTTGAGACTTTTAAGAAATGTAAATCTTTTGTTGAGAATGACACAGGAAAAGGGTTGAAGTGTCTCAGATCATAAAATTGAGGTGAATACTCTAACAAGGAGTTTTATGATTATTTTTTACACCATGGTATTTGTAGAGAGAAGACATTTCTAGGAACACCACAATAAAATGGTGTGTCATAAAGGATGAGCAAAACAATCATGGAGTGTGCAAGGAGTGTGAGATTGCATGCAAGGTTGTCGTTACAAATTTGGACAGATGTTGTAGATATTGTTGTTTACTTGATAAACAAAGGACCTTCAAGTTCTTTGGATGGTGCAATTCTAGAGGAGGCATGGATAGGTAAAAAAGGTAAACTATTCATTTATGAATACTTCCGGTTGTGAAGCATTTGTCCATATTGATAAAGAAAATAGAACAAAGCTTGAAGCAAAATCCAAGATGTTTACCTTTATTGGATATGGTGTTAATTATTTTGGTTATCGCTTATGGGATTATGAAAATAACAAAATCATTAGGAGTAGAGATGTCATATTCAATGAGAAGGTCATGTATAAAGATCAGTTCCAGGGAGGAAAATAGGAAGAAGAAAAACTAGAATACACAGTGCTTGATGAGATCACTGAAAATAAATTCCAAAGGTACCATAAAATCAAAATGTAAACAATAGGAGAAAAAATTACCTCAAACTCCTACAAGTGTTGTTAGAAGATATACCAAGTTAAGTCGACCCGATGAAAAAAACTCTCCTTCATTGTATTATTTATTGTTGACTGATTCTAGTGAACCAAAAAGTTTTGAAGCGACAATGTAGGTAGACACTAAAATGAAGTGGGAGCAAGGAATGAAAGAGGAAATGGATTCCTTGGTAAATAACCATAATTGGGACTTGGTTAGGTTTCCTGCAGGAAAAGGAGCATTGCAGAATAAATGAGTTTATAGGTTGAAGGAAGAAGATGGAGGGAAAAATTGGTACAAGGCTGGACTTGTTGTAAAGGGGTTTGCACAAAAGAAAGGTATATATTTTGATGAAATATTTTCTCATGTTGTTAAAATGACTTCAATTAGGACTATTTTAAGACTTGTGGCAGTAGAAGATTTTCATATTGAACAGTTAGATGTAAAAACATCTTTTCTCCATGGGGATTTGGATGAAGAGATTTATATGCAACAACCATAGGGGTATGAGGTCAAAGGGAAGGAGAATTTGGTATGAAGGTAGAAGAAGAGTTTTTATGGCTTAAAGAAATCTCCAAGGTACTGGTATTTGAAGTTTGAAAAGTTTATAATAGATGTCATTCTGATCACTGTGTTTATTTTGAGAGGCTACAAAATGGAACCTATACTATATTGCTATTGTGTGTATATGACATTTTGTTGCAGGGTATAATATGAAGGATATAAATGTGATAAAAAAAGAAATTAGATAATTCCTTTGTGATGAAGGAGTTTGGTGATGCAAAGAAAATCCTTGGTATGATAATAACAAGAGACAGGAAAAATAAAAAAATTACATTGTCTCAGGGTGATTATACAGAGAAGGTGTTGGAGAGTTTTAGAATGAAAAATGAAAAACAAGTTAGTACACCTTTGGCCATCCATTTCAAATTAACCAAGTAAATGTTTCCCAAGAAACATGAGGATAGAAAATACATGTCCAGGGTGTGATACCCCTATTTCCCACAGCGTGTAAATATAACTATAGCCTGCTAAAAGACTATGTATGGATTGATTATGTGTGGATGTTGGAATTGATGAACCTTTCATTATATAAGGTAATGTATATATATTTTTTAATAAATAAAATGGAAGATGTTTCATAATTGTTAAACGAGTTCCCAAGGTAGATCATGATGCATGTGAGAGATGGTGAGGGGAACTAGTCATGGTTAAGATGACCCCTACCAGACTAGTACTCTACTGGATTTAAATTGTTTAGACCTAGATAAGTCCTTTGACCCAAATAATTTAATTACCAATCAATATAGTATTTGGTAAGTCTTCCTTAAGAGTTAATGAGGAAATGGGTAGACTAGCCATCTAGAAAATTCTTGACCTAACCCGTGAAATTGGGAATTGGACACACGAAATCTTGATGTGGAAGGAAAGAAAAGGTATGAAAATCGTGGGAAGAAGAGAGGATGTAATGATGAATGGATATAGTGACCAATTATGAAGAGGGGGAGCATGTTGAGCTCCCTCGTTTTGAAGAGAATTGAAAAATGAATTTGTTTCTGGGTACAGGAATTGTTGGGAAACATTTTCTAACCAAGATGATAAACGGAGTTGTAAAGAACATGAGTGACTAAGGAAGAACTCATTGTATATCCCCTTGATTGGTGGAGAGAAAATTGATCTTTCAAATTCCTATGGGAAGAGAAGAATGATCTTCGTCCCTGGTTGTTGTTGAATAGAAGGAAGAGTCTCTCTTAGAGCATCATGATCTAGCTAGAGGGTGGCCAAGGGTAAATCCATCTAGGAGTTGTTGTGCCTCTGATTGGTTGGAAAAGGGAACCCTTTTCAGTATTTACAACATTATGTCATTTCTAGATAATTATACTTTGTTAAATCTATGTAGTGTTTAGATCAGATAAAATTATATACTATGTTTTAAAGTTGTGTAAGTTTACTTTATGACAAAAGTGACTTGAGAAATTTAAGTAAAATGAAGAGAATATCTTAGTTGAAGCTCATTTGTTTTAATTCCTTATCTCTTGACTATTTTTGTGTTATACTAAGACTTTTGGGAGTGAATATTGTGGTTGACTGTGTTGCATAGTTTAATGCATGCTTTGGCAATGATGATTGAACAGTTAAAAATTTCTATAAAGCATCTGAAGGAAGAGAGAGTGATTTTCTATATAATAGTGTTCTATTTTAGCTTGTCCTCAAGCCTTATTATAGAAAACTTAGATTATATAATATGTGGGTTTGGACTATTGGGAAACAACCCAAACATCTAAGAATGCAAAAAAACTCATTATAAATAGGTAGTAAGGAAAATAATTTTGGAATTATACATGATACTTCTTACTTGAATTCAAAGTACAAAAGCCTTTAGATTTCATTTGGGAATTAATAAAAATTATGCTAAACTTGTGTTAAGTCTCCTGTAAATTTGGGAAGAATCCCCTTAAATTTTGGTGGCCAGTAAATCCTGGTAGAAAGATTGAATTTCACTGTGAAGGAAATTCTTGACTTAGGACCATTTTCCTTAAATATAGGTAAGGAAATTAAAGCTCATTAAGAAGGAGAAAGTTTACTCATTTACCATGAAGAGGAAGAGATATAATTACGTTTTTGATTTCCAGAATAGAGATATTTCCTTGGATTAGGATTTTATTGTATTATTTTAAAATCCTGGAAAATAAGAAATAGATTTATTTTCCTTTTAATTACAAGTTTAATTAAACAAAACTTCAAATTAAACCTTACCGGGCATTGAATACGTGCAGGGGAATGTTAATATAAATGACATAAAATTATGAGTGTAAATGTGAATTCCTATGCTTTCTGGGAAAAGATGAATAATTGTAAAGCATGGTAGAATTCATAATTTTACCATTTAAATATTTGATAGTTAAATAATAAGAATTTATAAATATCACATATTAAATCTATGAATCTCTACCTAGTGCAGGAGAATGGAGATATAGAATTTATATCCTTTTGATGTAAAGGATCCAACAGTGCTAAGTTTACCTGGATTCATAATTCACACTCTACACAAATGGCCATGCGTTCCTGAACGAATTTCCTGAGGATGCATTTTATTTATAAAGGGATTAAAGTATGGGAAATTATCATATTTCCTTTTCTTTTTACAATTTAAAATTAATTGTAAGAGAAAAATAAATCCCTTCGAATTATGGCCTATGGTGCTAACATTAAAAATTATACTAAATAGATATTTGTACCATACCTCTTTCGAAGTTGACCATTCAGAGGTTTGAGACTAGAGCATGCAAGTAAAGTTTGAAACCATTGGAGTGATGGCCTAGAATTCCGAGACATTAAATAAATTACAATATAATAATTATTTTCGGAGTTACAAACGGAGCGCACAAACACCAAATCTGAAATTCTATTCGGAGGTTTGAGACCAAAGCATGCAAGTAAATTATGAAACCATCGGAGCAATGTCCTATACATTTGAGACTTTAAATAAATTATAATATAATATTTATTTTCAGGATTACAAACAGAGCACACAAATAACAAGACCAAAAATCTATTCGGAGTTTACTATTCAGAGTGGATGAGAGGGAGTGTTATAACAAATTCTGGAGCTATCAAATCGATGGCATGGGTTTTTTAAAGTTTTAAATGAATGTATTAATTTTAAACCCTACTCTCTTGTGATTGGGATAAGAGTGTTGAGAGGAGTACATGTTCTTCAAGTCTAAGTTGATTTAACATTTCTTGCATATAATAAATTAATGCAAAGATCAAATCCTTCGGAGTTTGGTCGTCGGAGTTATGAGGATCATTCTTATGAAAAGATTATGAAATTAATGAGATATCATATAATATTTAAATATATTACTTTCCCCTTCTCTCCCTATATTTATATATATGTTAAATTACGTGAAATTTGGTGTGGAGTTGTGTGCTGAGAGAGGGAAGTGAATTATAAACATTAATTGAGGTTAATCAACTTAAGTTTATGTTGTCCTAATTAACCTTCTTTTGTTATAATATAATTACTTATAATTATCTTATGAGTAATGACTGAATTAGTACTAAACTACTTCTAAGGGGAAGTAAGAAAAAAGGTAAATACCCATTAATTGTCGAGCCATAATTATTAAGAAAATTATTTGGCTAAGTAAAAATTACATGTACAAGGATAATTAATTAGTGTATATTAATTAGTCCTAATAAGGTTTAAGTAATTAGATACCAAAGAGTGGTATTCTAAGAAATATCAATGAAGAATTTTAATTTGTTCATAGGAGAGGGAATATTCCTTGATACCTTGGGCTCGAGGTAATGAGATTGCGTGAATCGCTCAAACTTTGAATGGATGGTATCGAGAGGGAATATTCCTCAATACCATACTTGTTGGAGGGAATCAAAGATCATGCCAGAAGAAGGTCTGAGTGATGAATGGTTGTAGTCCTGTGTGGAATGAAATTACACCATGGAAGTTTAGGCTAGTACCCCGCCAGGACAAAGGTGTCACCATGTTAGTTGGCATGGAAACTGAAATGTCATGAGGATTCCACATGGTAGTAAGAGATAGTTTTCTTATGTAAACCCAAGAATCTTTGGAGGGTCATAAATCTTGTCCCAGAGCTCAGTTTTGTTCAAACTTATTATCGTTGGAAAGCTCTTGATGAGCAAAAGACGATATAGTTTTGATAGAGATGATTCAATATTATTATTACAAGAAAAAATTTAATACCCCATATGATAAAAGGTACTGAGTGGTGTTGGGTGTGTTTCATAGTGGTATCAGAGAGGGAAACAACACTTGGCCAGCTTGGGCTCATGAACGAGTCAAATAAAAATTTATTAAAGAAATTTTAAGGGGTAACACATGATCTTACCCCATTCATAAGAATCTTATTTAAACCACTATTGAAGAGAGGAACACAAATTTTTGTTGTTGTTATATGTTCTAAAAATATGAACTATGTGTTGTTAATATTTCCAAATAACGAAGTTGATTTCACCTTACAAAATGCATGTGTTGTTCATAAAATAGTAGATAATTAACTAAAAAAAATTATCATCACTCAAATAGTCAGTGGACAGAAAGGAAAACTACATAATAAAGAATGGTGACACACCATGAGTTGGGGGAAATATCCCACAATAGAGAAGCAGAATATGATGAGATGAGGGAGGTAGAAACTCCTCCGGATTTGGATGAAACTGTAAGAAGATTCATGGAATAATTACAGACTTGTAAGGATAGCAATGAAAGGTTGATAAAAGAATAGGAAAAACAAACTGAAATTATGCAGTCCTACTACAAATCCTATCAAATATACAAAGGCAACTGTAACATGGGCCAACAACTAGTAATGCGGATAGACATCATACTAATAAAACCCAAAGTCCACCTGAGATACAAAATCATGGTCCTGAAATTAGCCACACAAGGAGAAGCACCTCAAAGAAGGCCCAACGTGGAGCCAAGAGACATGCTAACACCTAGAATTCAATTGAAGAATCCTCTAGTTAGGAAAATGACAACTCCAAGAAATTGTATAGCAGTGAGACTAGTTTACATTCTCAGAGGAGAAGAAAGAAGAGGAAACGTTCCAAGAGCCATGACCCTAAAGAGTTTAAGAAAGAAAAACCACCCACTTTCGATGGATAAATTAAAATGGGGGAAGAAGAAGAAGTTTGGCTACCTGGCTTGAAGAATTAATTCAGAGTCCATGACTACTCTGAAAACTTAAAGGCTTGAATAGCCATTTTCAACTTGAATGGAAATGCCTCCATTTGGTGGGAGGATGTTGTCAACCTGCCCTCGACGGCACGGTCGCCTTCACCAGGAACTTCAACAACTCGGCCCGAAGAGTCGATGCTCTTCCAACTCCCCTCGGGAGCCTCTGTTGCCCACAGGATGCTCCTCGACGATCTCCACTTCGCGTATCGGGAGATCGGGTCTCGCGATATCACGAGTCTTGCAACACTCTCCTCGTGCAATCAAACACTGAAACCCTGATCCCCGATGATCAACGGTCAATGTCTCGGAGTATTGCCGCTCGCGGTATCGAAGACTTGCCCTTCCAAACTCCGAGTGCCGATGCGCGACGCCACGTGTTGTACTCCACACAATCTCCGTGGGACCCATCGCAATTCGGGACTTCGCTATTCCTCCCTTCTTCACTCGACTTTGAAACCGTCGAAGTGCCAAGTCCTGACTCCTTGGAATCCCGTGCCACCTGTCCCTCCAACGATTGACGGCTCCGATTAAATCGGGGGATCGCAACTCGCGACTTCGACGTGCACGCAACTCTTGCACTCGCCAACCCCGCTATGCCGATATGCACTGGTAGGGAGTTCTTCCGAACACCTGCAAGTTAACCCTCTCTCAACTCCTCTGCGATCTGATGGTCTGCGGGATTTCGAAGATCTTTTCGACAGCTTCCAGTTGTCGATTCTCTTCCTCCTGAAGAGTTCTGTGCTTCTCCACCTTCGGCCTGTATGAACGTCACTGGGTCTGTTCCCACCGTGGAGCAAAAGTGCTATCCCTCCTGAGCTTGTTCCTCTGACTCCTTCAGAGAACTTCGAGCACTTCTTCTGCGCTTCTCCTCCAACAACTTTCAAAGTGTTGAAGTCTCCTGGGTTCTGTACATCCGCAGCTACAACAAACACGTCCTTCCCTTCTCAGACTTGCTGCTAAGATTCCAGTTCGACCTGCACTCCACCTGCCCGGCTCGAACAACCCAATTCACTCTGGGCAAAAGAGAACAAAAGTTCGACTGCTTAACCTCCTCCACGCACTCTATGCGGAGGAATTCAACTGCACTCTATGCAGGAATCTCCTGGATTAAGCAGAGAAACAATTGAAACTCATTCACTTCATTCCCTTAGGTTACGAACCTGATATGCAATCACATAAGAAGCATATAAAAGATACGCGTATAAAGAAGCAAGTATGCAACAAAACAACATCAACAGCACAAAGAACTCAAACAAAGCCATGGAATTGAATCAAGAACTTTCTTCTATTAATTCAATCTGTACATGGGGTTTCTTCACGAACTCTCTGCTCTATTCTCTCTTTCTCTCTATGCTAATACTGAATTCAGAATAATCCAGAACTCTTCAATAATACAAAGGAGGGTGCCTATATTCTGTTTTCCCTCTCAAGAGTCAAAACTGTCTAATCTACAGTTAACTCCTACCTAACAGCATTAAAACTAAATAAATTCATTCTTATCTTTAATATCCTACAAGTGCGCCTAGCTTTGAATTTCTTCGTTCAAGTGGCGGAGCAACAATTCCAAGGTAACTCAAAATGCACGCGTTGGCGCTATCCAGCTGTATTCTTTCTCCTCGCGCGGCTCGCTTGTGGAAGTCGTAGATGCTCCTGCATCATACTCCTCGACTCAAAAGATTTCATGGGCTCCTGCCCATGATCTCCTGTACAGTCTGCCCATGTTTCAAAATCACTGCTTCTGTCTCCCAGCTGGCATCCTCCACTGGGTGATCTTTCCATTTCGCCAGGTATTCAAAATACTGCTTTCTCCTGGTCTTCTTCCCTGCTCGTTTATCCAGTATGCACTCCATCTTCGGTTTCTGTGCAACTGGTAATTGTTTCTGCCACTGGACCACTGGTTCCTCAGTTCCAGTGCCTGTTTCATCAGCCCTGTAGGGGTATAAATCTGAAATATTGAAAATCGGAGATATCCCAATGCCCTCTGGCAACTCAAGCTCATATGCATTCTCCCCGAATTTCTTTAGGATTCGGCACGGCCCAATTTTCTTCATCTTGAGCTTGTTGTATGTTCCCCTTGGGAACCTTTCCTTCCTCAAGTGTGCCAGAACCATGTCTCCAATTTCAAACTGAAGCTGCCTCTTCCTCTGGTCATCTCTGCGCTTATATTCCTGATTGGATTTTTGCAACCGCTGCTTCACCTGCGCGTGAAGTTCTTTCATCGCTTCAGCGAACTCCTCAGCTCTCACGCTGTTAGTCTCAGCCTGTTCTGGCTCCCTGAGCTCAGACACTCCTCTCGGCTGTGTTCCATATAAAATTTGAAACGGACTCTTACCTGTACTCCGATTCACAGAATCGTTGTATGCAAACTCTGCCTGAGGTAAGATCTGATCCCAACTGGTGTGATGCTCCACCACTAGGCTTCTCAACAGATCTCCCAAGCTTCTGTTGACCACTTCTGTCTGCCCATCTGTCTGCGGATGGTAAGCAGAGATGAATTCCAAGTCAGTCCCCAGCTTCTTCCATAGCGTCCTCCAAAAATGACCTATGAATTTGGTATCCCGATCCGAGACTATGCTTCTCAGCAATCCATGCAATCGGACAATCTCTTTAAAGAACAAATTGGCGATGTGGGTCGCATCGCTAGTCTTATGACATGGAATGAAATGTGCCATCTTTGAGAACCTGTCCACCACAACAAAGATGGAATCAACTCCTCGATGTGTTCTCGGTAAACCTAACACAAAGTCCATACTGATGGCTTCCCATGGCCTTTCGGGTATAAGCAACAGCTGATAGAGCCCTGTGTTCTGCTTTCGGCCTTTTGCATGTTGACATATTCGACACCTATCAACAAATCTCTTCACATCTGCAAGCATGCCCGGCCAATAATACGATTCGCTCAGCTTGGCGAATGTTTTGTCATGTCCGAAATGACCCGCTAAGCCTCCACTGTGCTTCTCCTTCACCAAATTCTCTCTCATAGAGAAATCTGGAATGCACAATTGATTGCCTTTGAACAGAAATCCATCCTGGATCAGGTAGTCAATCCATGGACTCCTATCCCTGAGAACTGGGTTCTCGACTGCTTCATAAGCTTCCCCAAAATCAATATCACCTGCATACATGTCTTTCAGGTTTTCAAAACCCAGCGTTTTGACCCTGAATTCCTGCAGCAACAAACATTTTCTACTCAAGGCGTCTGCCACCTTGTTCGCAGTCCCCGAAATGTGTTTGATGACAAATGTGAAGTTATGCATGTACTCTACCCATTTCGCATGCTTTTGATTCAGCTTCTCCTGCTGACTTACAAACTGCAATGCATGGTTGTCGCTGTACAATACGAACTCCTTGGGTATTAAATAATGCCTCCACTTTTTCAATGCCTGGATAATGGCATAGAATTCTTTGTCGTATGTGGAGTACTTCAACTTCGCATCATCCATCTTCTCGCTGTAATATGCCACAGGTCTGTCATCCTGACTTAAAACTCCTCCAACAACATATCCACTAGCGTCACACTTCACTTGGAAGGTTTTCTGAAAATCAGGCAACACTAATACTGGCTGCTCTGTTATCTTCCGCTTCAACAGATTGAAGCTTCTCTCAGCATCAGCTGTCCACTGAAAAACTTTATGCCGCTTCTTCACAGTGTCCATCATGGCGGCACTAATTCCACTAAAATTCCGAATGAATTTTCTGTAGAAGCTTGCCAACCCGTGAAATCTCCTTACCTCAAAAATGTTTCTCGGTGATGGCTAATTCCTGATCACCTCTACCTTCTCAAGATCCATCTTCAATTCATTCGCCGATATTACAAACCCCAGATATATGAGTTCTATCTGCATGAAGGAACACTTCTTCAAGTTGATCAACAACTTCTCCTGCTGCAGTCTCCTCATCACAATGGCCAAGTGCCTCAAGTGTTCAGCTCTAGTCTTGCTAAAAATCAAAATGTCGTCCAAGTACACGACCACAAATTTGCCGATGAATTCCCTCAGGACTTCATTAATCAGCCTCATGAATGTGCTTGGCGCGTTTGTCAACCCAAACGGCATGACCAGCCATTCGTACAAACCTTCGTTTGTTTTGAATGTTGTCTTCCATTCATCTCCCTCTCTCATCTGGATCTGATGATATCCGCTCTTGAGATCAATCTTGGAAAAGTAATTTGCCCCACTCAGGCAATCCATCAAGTCGTCCATTCTTGGCAGTGGAAACCTGTACCTGATGGTGATCTTATTGATCGCCCTGGAGTCTGTACACATCCTCCAGCCTCCATCCTTTTTCGGACTCAGTACCGTTGGAATGACACATGGACTCAGACTTTCTCTCACCAGTCCTTTATCCTGCAGATCTTGTACCTGCCTTTTGACTTCCTCGTTCTCCTGAGGTGTCAACCTGTACGCTGCCTTATTCGGTAAGCTTGCTCCAGGTATGAGGTCAATATGATGACTCACACTCCTCATTGGTGGCAATGAACATGGTAGTTCATCCATGATGATATCAGCAAACTCTCCCAGCAGTTGCTGAATCTCCTCAGGCAAAACATCCACTCTTGTGCTTGTCAGGACAATCCTCGGCTTCCTGACAACAAATAATTGTGGATTCTCATCCTTCTCCAGCTCTGTGAGAAGTTCCTTCCCACTCATGAGAAGTATAGTACTATTTACTTCCGGCTTGACCACCTTATCCTTGATCGGAAGCAACGTATGGGATCTCCCATCCTTTTCCAAGGTGTATGTGTTCATTCTCCCATCATGAACAACATGTCGGTCATACTGCCATGGTATACCCAATAAAATGTGGCAGGCATCCATGGGTAGGACATCACACAGGATCTCATCCTTATATTCACCCATTTTAAAATTGACCAAGCATTGTTTTGTAACACATACCTGGTGTCCTTTCTGTAACCATGTCACCTTGTATGGACTCGGGTGCTTGTGCGTTTTCAGCTCCAGCTTCTCCACCATCTCGGTTGAAACGAGATTATCGGTGCTCCCACTGTCCACTATGACCTTGCGTTTCCAGCCCTTTGTCTTGCAAGTTGTCCGGAACAGTCTGCATCTTTGCGCTGAGCTGTCCACCTCCTTCTCAGGCTTCAAGAGAGCCTTGTGCACTGTCAGCGACTCTCCACTTCCAGTGTCCTCATCTTCCACGTCACGCCTCTGTGCCTCAGCGACATGATCTTTTCCTCCATCCATTTTCCTCTCTGGACAGTCCACGGCTTTATGACCGTCTTTACCACACGTGAAACATGTGATAACTCCTCCTTGTCCTCTGTCTCTACCTCGGGTACGAGGAAATGTATTGGTATCAGCGTATCCTCCTCGCCGATCCGTTTGCTGCCTCCTCGGCTCAAAATTTTGCTGCCTCTGCTGCGAGGTTCCACCTCTTTCAGTTCTACCCTGAGGCCTCTTCCAATCCTCCTTGGGCTTTTGAACTTCTTTCTGGGCAACCGCTTTGCCTCTAGACTGACTCCTGCCTCGCCCTCGCTGTCCCTGCTTGCGGCTCAGCTTTTCTTCGGCTCTTAGAGCCATCTGGTACGCATCCTCAACTGTGTGGATGGTAACCATGCTCAACTCGTCCTGAATGTCATACCTCAACCCATTCAGGTATCTCACCACCTTTTCGTCATCACTCTCCCGATGACCAGCTCGAATGTTGAGCCTATAGAATTCTTCGGTGTACTCCTTCACCGTCATCATTTTCTGTCTCAGGTTCTGCATGCGCCTGAACAGAGTGATCTGGTAATCCCTTGGAATGAAATTCGCCTTCATCTTGGCGATCATCCGATCCCAGCTTTTGATCTTTTGTTTGCCTTTGGAACGCCTGTCTGCTTGCAGCTCGTCCCACCATAAGGCTGCATGTCCCTTCAGCTTCGTGACGACATGTCTCACCTTCTTGTCCTCTTCGATGTCCTCATAGTCGAAGTAGGTGTCGAGCGCTCGGATCCAATCCAACAACTCTTCCACATTCAGACTTCCCTCATAGACGGGAATGTCCATCTTTGTCTTCGAGCTCATCCTCGAAATGGCTTTGATCAACCTTTCTGTCGAGGCATCTTCTGCTGTGACCTCTTCTTGGTCGTGTCTAGCTTCCTCTTCAACCTCAGCGTCACTGAACTCTGCTGTACCAGCTCCACGCCTCTGGGTGGCTTCCATATCTTCGAGTCTGGCTTTGAGATCCTGTATTTGACGTTCCATCTCCAGATTCCCTGCTGGATTTCCTGCTAGTCTACCCCTTCTTTGAGCATCCCTGTCCTCACGATCAGGAGATTGCCTCTCTCTTCTGGGCGGAATTTTGTCTCTTCTGTCTCTGCTTCAGAAAAGAAAGACACTCCCACTCTGATACCACTTGTTGTCAACCTACCCTAAACTACACGGTCGCCTTCACCAAGACCTTCAACAACTCGGCCCGAAGAGTCGATGCTCTTCCAACTCCCCTCGGGAGCCTCTGTTGCCCACAGGATGCTCCTCGACGATCTCCACTTCACGTATCGGGAGATCGGGTCTCGCGATATCGTGAGTCTTGCAACACTCTCCTCGTGCAATCAAACACTGAAACCCCGATCCCCGATGATCAACGGTCAATGTCTCGGAGTATCGTCGCTCGCGGTATCGAAGACTTTCCCTTCCAAACTCCGAGTGCCGATGCGCGATGCCACGTGTTGTACTCCACACAATCTCCGTGGGACCCGTCGCAATTCGGAACTTCGCTATTCTTCCCTTCTTCACTTGACTTCGAAACCGCCGAAGTGCCGAGTCCCGACTCCTTGGAATCCTGTGCCACCTGTCCCTCCAACGATTGACGGCTCCGATTAAATCGGGGGATCGCAACTCACGACTTCGATGTGCACGCAACTCTTGCACTCGCCAACCCCGCTATGCCGATATGCACTGGTAGGGAGTTCTTCCGAACACCTGCGAGTTAACCCTCTCTCAACTCCTCCGCGATCTGATGGTTTGCGGGATTTAGAAGATCTTTTCGACAGCTTCCAATTGTCGATTCTCTTCCTCCTAAAGAGTTCTGCACTTCTCCACCTTCGGCCTGTATGAACTTCATTGGGTCTGTTCCCACCGTGGAGCGAAAGTGCTATCCCTCCTGAGCTTGTTCCTCTGACTCCTTCAGAGAACTTCAAGCACTTCTTCTGTGCTTCTCCTCCAACAACTTTCAAAGTGTTGAAGTCTCCTGGGTTCTGTACATCTGCAGCTACAGCAAACCCGTCCGTCCCTTCTCAGACTTGCTGCTGAGATTCCAGTTCGACCTGCACTCCACTTGCCCGGCTCGAACAACCCAATTCACTCTGGGAAAAAGAGAACAAAAGTTCGACTGCTTAACCTCCTCCACGCACTCTATGCGGAGGAATTCAACTGCACTCTATGCAGGAATCTCCTGGCTTAAGCAGAGAAACAATTGAAACTCATTCACTTCATTCCCTTATGTTACGAACCTGATATGCAATCACATAAGCAGCATATAAAAGATACGTGCATAAAGAAGCAAGTATGCAACAAAACAACATCAACAGCACAAAGAACTCAAACACAGCCATGGAATTGAATCAAGAACTTTCTTCTATTAATTCAATCTGTACATGGGGTTTCTTCACAAACTCTCTGCTCTGTTCTCTCTTGCTCTCTATGCTAATACTGAATTCAGAATAATCCATAACTCTTCAATAATACAAAGGAGGGTGCCTATATTTTGTTTTCCCTCTCAAGAGTCAAAACTGTCTAATCTACAGTTAACTCCTACCTAACAACATTAAAACTAAATAAATGTCTTCTTATCTTTAATATCCTACAAGTGCGCCTAGCTTTGAATTTCTTCATTCAAGTGGCGGCGCAACAATTCCAAGGTAACTCAAAATGCACGTGCTGGTGCTGTCCAGCTGTATTCTTTCTCCTCGCGCGGCTCGCCTGTGGAAGTCGTAGATGCTCTTGCATCAGAGGACCTTAGGAATCCAAAAGGAATCCATGAGAAGGACTTGTCATGGAAAAAATTTGAGAAATACTTTAAGAAGAAGTTATTGTCTGAAATATAATATGATGGGAAGACCAAGGAGTTCTATGAACTCAAGCTAAGACAACTCACAATATATGAATATATCAACAACTTTCTTGAGCTTATGAGTTACGTTCCCTACATAAAGAATGAAAAGTTAAAGATGAAATGATTTATTAGTGGAATACCTTAGTCTTTCCGGGACATAATTGAGTTTGATGAACCTAAGACTTTAGAAGACACTATTCGAAAAGAAAGGTACTGCTATGAGAAATTCAAGGATAAGGCAGAACCTCACAAGGATTGGAAGAAGAAAAATAAATTGGGATTCAAGAAGAAGGGGTTTAAATCCTCAAGATTAAACAATCATGGGAAAACGTCTAAGATGAGCCGTCCTACCAAAAGTGTGTATCAACAGAAATTTCCATCTCAAAGTGGTAATAAACCCTTTGGATCATCCCTAATAAATACTGATAATACAAAGAGAGAACCCTTGAAATGTTGGGGTTGTGGAGAAGATCATTTTTTGAGGGAATTCCCACATAGGAAATAGGAAAATAGGAGGGTATACAACATCCAAGAGGCTACCACGGTCAATGGTGTGGCTAGGAGCATGCCACATATTTATGCAGCCTTGGATAAAAGACAAGATAACCACGAAGTTTCAGTGGTGGAGATGGAAGGTATGATTTCCAACAATCTAGTTTCCATTTTAATTGACCCTGGTTCTAATCTGAGTTATGTTTCCCCTCAAACTATTGAGAAATTTAAATTGCAGCAAGTAAGACATGAAAAATCATGGTTGGTACAACTGACCGCTAAAACAAAAATAAAAGTGGCAGAGGTCATACCATCATTCTAATTCATTAATAATGGATTGTCCACCCAAGTGACCCTAAACATGCTTCATTTAGGATCTTCAACCATATTGATTGGTATGGACTGGTTGGATGCCCATAAATACAAGTTGGACTATTATAATAAAACTTTGGAGTGTGAAGGTGAATAAGGGAGGAAACGAACCCTACAAGGAATTCAAAATCATGTCTCAGTGAGACAAATATCATCCCTTCAAGTGAATAAGTATTGTAAAAAAGGATGTCCTTTGTATGCAATACAAGTGTTGAATTTTGTTGAGGAGAATAAACCAATCCTATAAGACCATCCTATATTTAGAGAGTATAAATATGTGTTTCCATAAGAGGTAGCAGGTCTACCTCCAAGAAGAGATATTGAATTTTCAATAGAAATTGTACTCGGAGCGGTGCCAATGTCTAGAGCACCCTATAGAATGAGTACACTAGAGCTAGTTGAGCCCAAAATACAACTAAAGTAGATGTTGGACAGAGGCTACATTCAACCTAGTGTGTCTCCTTGGGGAGCACCAATTTTTTTTGTGAAAAAGAAGGATGGAACACTCAGGTTGTGCATAAACTATATACAACTCGATAAGATGACCATTAAGAATAAGTATCCCTTGCCAAGGATTGATGACTTGTTTGGCCAATTAAGGGGCACTACAATTTTATCCAATATTGACTTGAGGTATGGATACCATCAAGTATAAATTAAGGATGAAGACATCCCAAAAACCACCTTTAGGACGATGTACGGGAACTATGAATTTGTGGTGGTACCATTTGGGCTTACCAATGCACCAACCACCTTTATGTGCTTAATGAATAATGTACTCAACAAGTTCTTGGAAATATTTGTGGTGGTTTCATTGATGATATCCTCATTTATTATAACAGTAGGGAATATCACGAATATCATCTCAATCTAGTGCTTCAAGTGCTAAGATAACATCAAATCTATGCAAATTTTAGTAAGTGTGACTTTTTCCAAAAACAAGTCCATTACTTAGGCCATGTTATCTCTAAAGAAGGAGTGGCAGTTGATCCTAAGAAGATAAAATCCATTATGTATTGGCCTACCCCAAGAGATGTATCTAATATCATATCTTTATGGGCCTAGCAAAATACTATAGAAGGTTCATAAAGGGATTTTCCAAGATTTGTTGTCCAATCACCTCCATTAAGAAAAAGGGAGTCAAATTTATTTGGACAACAAAATGTGAAGAGAGATTTCAGCAGTTGAAATACCTTCTAACCTATGCACTTGTGCTGAAGATTGTAGACCAAAACAAGGACTTCCTTATATGTGCAGATGTCTGCAAGGAAGGGCTCAGAGTAGTACTTATGGAAGAAGGGCATGTGATTTGCTACAAATCCAGAAAATTGAATGAGCATGAAATAAATTATGTGACCCATGATTTGGAATTGGATTCCATATTACATGCTTTAAAAATGTGGAGGAATTACATCCTAGGTAGGATTTTTTTACTTATGATAGACCATAGTGGGTTGATATATTTTTTTGATCAACCAAAAATCAATGCATGCTAGACAAGCTAGGTGGATGGCTCTCCTTAGTGATTTTTATTTTTAAATCAAACATATTAAAGGAAAATAAAATAGCATGTTTGATCCCTTAGTAGAATTATGAAAGTGATTCACTTTGTAGCTGTAAGCACCTATGAACCGGACATGAAGGAGAGAGTAAAAAATGCACAAGATACAGATGCATTTTTCAAAACTTTGAAATCATACCTAGAGAAAGAGCCCACGGGGATGAAATATGAGGGATATCAATTGTTGAATGATGGCCTGCTAACTTACATTTAGGTAGGTTGTATATTCCAAATTGTGATGAATTGAAGAGGTTCATAATGGATGAACTACATAAAACACCATATACTGGTCATCCTGGTTATCAAAAAATGATCACAGCCACTAAGAAATTGTTTTACTGGCCTAGACTGAAAAATGACATAGTTGATTACTTAGATAAATGTCTATAATGATAGCAGGTTAAGGTAGATAAATGGCATCCAACAGGTTTGTTTCAGTCCCTACCAATTCCCAAATGAAAATGGGAAACCATCTCCATGGATTTCATCATAGGATTTCCCAAATCAACCAAGCAGAATGACATCATTATGGTAGTTGTGGACAAATTGAGAAAGGTTGCTCACTTTATCCCCATCAAGTCAACTTGAAAGTCAATATATATTTTCAATATATTCATGAAATAAATATTTAGACTGCATGGCATGCCTAAGGAAAGCATATCAGATAGAGATACAAAATTTACTTCAAATTTTTTGAGATCTATGTTTATTAGTTTTGAAACTAAATTGTTATTTAGTACAACCTATCAACCTCAAATTGATGGAGAGATAGAGAGGCTAAACCAAGTGTTAGAGGACATTTTAAGGATGCATGTGATGCATCGACCCAAGAAGTGGGAAGACTACCTACCACTGGTAGATTTTTCTTATAACAATGGCTATCGAGAGTAATTAAAGATGAGCCGTTTTGAGGTTCTCTATGGTAGACAATACAATATTCCAATCAGATGGAATAACATAGTATACAGAATTACACTGGGACCATATATGCTAAAAGAAATGGAACAAAAAGTAGTTCAAATAAAATAGAATCTGAAAATGATTCGGGATCTTTTCATCAAGGTGACTTGTTAAAGAATTGTATTAAATGAGCATAAAATGAAGTGCAATATAAATAAGGAATGGCTCAATAATGAATATACATAAGCATCAAATATGAACACAAAAAAACTTGATAACGAAGTTCATCTCTGGTGGAATATATCTCTAGGTCCTGCTCTCAAATGGGAAGGCCTTTTTATTAACTTAGCAAAACAATTTGGAAAAATACATAAGTATACCTCATTATGGAGTTAAGTTGCATAAGGTTTGCTCAGATCAAAAAACAGACAGCACCACTGAATTTGTGGCGTCGAATTACCCAAAAATTATTGTCTCCATGCCTCGATCTGAGTCTGGCACTTTCATCCCCCTTGAGAAATATTGTCTCGGTTCTTGTGCCTGCAAACTGCATTAATGACAGTACTTATGCATTGAAATCCATTCCCAGTATGAACTAGTGCATGTTCCTTCCTCCCTCATGAACTGGTAAAGGTCAGTTTTTAAATTAAAAGGCTGGGTGAATTAACCAACATGGTCATTTGGCCAGTTGGTTGGTGGATATGTATGAAGGGAGAATTGTAGGGGGAGGTCCCAGGGTCAAGACTATGGGCATCCTCCCTTTGGATTATTTTTTTAACCATAGAGTATTTTCATATGAATATAGTGTAACCTCTATTAAATTTAGTTGTATTGTTGGCGGATTGTTTGTTGTTGGTCGGATATGGCGGGATATACATAAATTTGGTGGACTGGGGGTTGGCGCCAACCAACCCCCCCTTTTTATTTTTATTTTATTTTTGGTTCCTGGCCCTCATTAGGAATTTTCCCACTGCCACGTGGCATCCCATGACTAGGCCACATGGTGGCCTTTCATTGGCCCACGTCATCCACTTGCACAGTCATCCTTCCACGCCACCTTCTTGCAACATTCGCTTTCCATGTATTGTACAAATGCCACGTGTCTACCACGTCCCGTACGACCTTCCACATGGTTTTACAGAATGCCATGTGGCACTTCCTCATTGGTCCACATGTTGACCTAAAAATTTCAAAATGAGTGACATGTGGCAGCCTCTGGTGTCTCCACGTCACCATGCTAACATCATGTTGATGTTAGCATGGCATATTTTTCCCTCTTCATGTGCTATGTATATTGTATGGATGCTAACATCATCTGTACTAATTTTGACGTCAACAGTACGGATGCTGACTCATCCATGCTGACTAGGCTAGGTTGACCAAAAATTTGACCGTGAATATCTATTGATCCATAACTCCGTTTGATGAGTCATTTACGTCGTTGGAAATATTGTGACGTGCTCTTCATGATGATGCCAATTTCACTTAGTTTTGAGAAATTTGAATTTTTTCCCTTTCTCTATCTGTTGAGGACATTCTGAGCTTCTTGAGTTTCTTCTGTGAGTTATGAGTTATCCTTAGTCTTCTCTAGATCCTTTTTGGATCACACCTCCCCACTGAGATATTTTTGGACCACCAAAATATTTCATCAATCAACAGATAAGTGAGGGAAGAGTTCCCTCACCCTGTCCTTCTCAATCCACTTTGCCTTGCTTGGATGTATGCCCTTTAAGCCCACTCAAATATAATCAACATCACCCCTGCATGAAGTCCTCATCCTTCTGTCCAGGATGATATCTTCCTTTAACTCATCCAAGTACTCAGGTGAAAACTCATAAACTAAAGGTATTGAAACTTCCTCACCCTGATCCAAGATCATAGGAGGATCAAAAAATTTCAATTTTTCCATATTTACAATTGAGTAGATTTGCATATAAGGTGGAAGATATAGACGAAAAGCATTGGTACCACTTTTTATCCAAAATAGTGAAGGGTCCATAATGGATGGGCTTGAGTTTATTTCCTTCATCCTTCAATATCTCTTTGCTAATGTGAAGCCATACCTGGTCTCCAACTTGGAACTAATGATCAACCATGTGTTTTTCATGCTGACCCTTGTACTGTGCTTGACTTTTCTCCAACTATTCCCTGACTGCTTGGTGTACCTGTTGGATCCTCTTAATGAAATTGCAGCTTTTGTCTTCATTTATTTCTTCATTTGAATCAACATCTCTCCCATACATCAAGTCCAAAGGAACCTTAGAAAAATACCCAAAACATGTCTCAAAAGGATAACACTGAGTGGAGGAATGGAAGGCTCGATTGTAAACATGTTGTACATAGGGTATTTTTTCATCCCATATCTTGGTATGCTTGTTGTTGTAGCCTCAAAGAAAAAGTACCAATGTTTGGTTAACAACCTTCGTCTGTCCATCGGTTTGTGGATGGAAATCAGTGCCACAAACCTTCGTAGCGTCGAAGAAAAAGTACCAAAGATACTTTCCCATGGATGGGATGGAACACGAAGTGGTGAGTATAGCCCCAATTTTCTATTAGTGGGCTTAAAGTAGAACAAATCACACAACCCTTTACATATTTAGTTACATTTGCTTTCATCTAAGGCCAGTAACAAAACCTCTGAAGATGAGCCATAGTTTTTCCTACCCCAAAATTCCCAGACACAAGATAAGTGTGAGCTTCTCGTATTACATGGACTCGTTCACTTGTAGGAATACATAGCTTCCCAAGATGGTAGAGTAGTTTTCCCTGTAAATAATAGTTCTCTACATGTGCACCATGGGTTATCTTCTCATATAGTTATTTAAAATCTCCATCAAGGACATATTGTTCCACATAGATATCATGATATAAAGAAGCATTCTTCAAAATAATAGAAGCAACAATAGGAAGTCTAGAAAGCATATCAACTACCTTGTTACTTATACCCTTTATGTATTTGATTACCAAATGAAATTGTTGAAGAAAAACGTAATGTCCCTTTCTGAATAGAAGCTCTAGAGAGGAGGCTTAATGGTCTAGACTGCCCTGTTAGACTATAGCTAGGACCAAAGAGGGGTAAACAAGGTTACTAGAGGTCACTCAAGTTACAGGTGTTATAGTTAGAAAGTGGCATTGAGCTAAAAAGGGTTAAAAGCGCTTTTAAGTCATTATGAGCCAAAAATAGAAGTCGAGGGTGAATTAGGGTTTGAGCAGTGATTTAGGGTTTTGGAAGTCAACAGTGAATTAGGGTTCCAGCATGATTTAGGGTTTTGGAAAGCTATAAAGGAAGGGTCAGCGACCTAATTCATCATTATGCAGATTATGACTTGTCATTGAGGAGAAGAGGCGCATCTCAAGAGAGATAGTTCAGTGTATTCTAGGAGGAAGACACCAATTGGCTAATTTCGATGTTGAAAGACACACCCTAGTCACCAGGAAGATCATCCAGGTCTTCCATCATTCTTCATTGATTCTGCAGTGTTCCCATATTCTGGGTATTATCTTTTAGTTTCTTATTTGTATTCTAGATAAAGATCCTTTTGTATTTTGATCTAGCCGAGTGTTGTTATTTTATTCAACCATAGTTTCTTATTTGTATTTCATCTAAGATCCTTTGTCTGTTGATCTCGTCGAGTATTGTCAGTTTATTCATCTGCATTCAGCCATTTTGTAATCCACAGAGATATCATAATACAAACTTTGCAGTCCTTTGTCAGGTTTATTATTTGTATGAACATTTATATGTTGTAAACCCTTGATCCTACACACACATTAGCAGCGTTTCCTAGACTAGCCAAGTCAGGAACATTACAGTGGCATCAAAGCTTTAGTCATTCCAGCCTATGACTAAGGAAAATGAGTGTAGAAAAAGACCCACAGGGCCGTGAACACGTAGGTGATGAATATGTCACTTACAACAAGCATCAGGAAAGAAGGCATAGGCCTGATCCCCCCCCTTTTCCTCCTAGATCAGAGGAAGAGGAAGAGGCACACAGAGAAGCAGATAGAAGGGCAGAGCGTGAGGCTGAGTTTGAGTCAAAGAGGATGCTAGGAGATAGATATGATCGACCAGAGGGTAGTGGAAAGGCCCACGTAGATCCAGAGGAAACTTTCATGCATGTTATCAATGATATGTTAGCTAGTTAATGGACCATGTCTCAGTCCTTGGCACAGGTGGTTGATAGATTGGCTAGACTGGGCACCCCAAATACACAAGTCCCGCATGCAACATAGGGGAACTCAGGAGCAGATAGTAGACCCCAGTCACCCTCTCACACATACACTTCTGCGAGTAGGATTCCCAGACCCTTGTTTCCCAATTTCCATAGGGCACCCTCGTTAGTAGCATCGCCACCGATAGCACAGAGGCCACCTAATCATGCCGACGACATTGTAGAGTATAGGAGGGAGTACGCAACATTGGGTCATGAATTCCATCAGGACATGACCTTAGTCGAGTACTGTGTACTCAGACTCGATAACTGCCCTAGAGAGCCGTAGAGGGGAGGACCACAACAGCAGCAGGGGCATAACCTCGATTTCATCCGAAAAGTTGGGAAAATCACCATCCCTTCTTTCGACGGGTCATCCAAATACACCGCCAGAGCTTGGGTATAGAATCTAGAAACGTATTACAAGCTCAACCAGATGACCGAGACAAAGGCCATCAGTTTCGCGACCTTACACTTGGAGGGTGAGGCACACGAGTGGTGGTATCATGGATTGGTGACATTGGGTCACAGTCACATCACCTCTTATAGGGAGTTTATAGATAGGCTCATGGAAAGGTTTGACAAGAAGGATCCTAAGATACACTTCAGGTATCTAGCCCAGTTCAGACAAACTGGCACAGCAGAGGAATTCATCATAGAGTTTCAGCGGGTAGCCATGGAATTGACAGATATATCAGAGCCCAGGCTGATCATGCTTTTCACAGAAGGACTCACAGAGCCTTTGAGAGGATGTGTGAAGGCATACAGGCCTCCCACTTTGCAGGATTCCATCCTTCGCACTCGAGATCTGGCAGACTCAGTGCCAAAGACTAAAACTTTCTCCAAACCATTTGTACCCCAAAGGGATTGAGACAGGAAGCCATTCCATGGAGAATGGAAGGGCAAGAAGAAGTTGGATGATGAGACTAGGTGAGAGCTTATGAGGAAGAAGCTTTTCTTTAGCCGCAGAGATCCTTGGGTCCTAGTCCACAGGTGCATGGGCAAGGGAGAGATTAATTATATTGAGGTAGTAGAAGACAACATGGATAGTGAGGAGGAGGAGAAGGAGTGTGGATCCACTATTTTAGAGGAGTTAGCACCAGCAGAGGAGAAGCTTCCCTATAGACCACCGACACTGGCAGGAGCCCATCCTCAAGTAGTCCCACAACTGCCAGAGCAGGCTAACAGGAGGAAACCAGCAAAGGGAGGAGTCATAGCGACCCTTTCTGGTGTTCCCAGGTATGATTCCCTCCGTATCAAAGGGATTATTCAGGGGCAACAGGAAATCACCCTGATATATAGTGGGGCCACCCACAACTTCATCGACGCTTCACTAGTATCGAAATGGAAAATTCAAACAGAGGAGTTTGAAGGGTTTGATGTTGCGGTAGTAGATGGCCACATAGTGGAGTGTCTAGACAGAGTTCCAAACTTAGAGATGAAGTTAGGAAACTACAAAATGAGAGACACATTTTATGTGGTTGACCTATCGAACACAGATGTGGTGTTAGGAGTTCAGTGGATGATTACCTTGGGAAAAATCACTACCAACTACCAAACCTTGGAAATGGGATTCAGAGATCAGGATGGGAAGAAGGTTG
>ML777867.1:711892-724384 GCA_009831015.1 Picea engelmannii
ATCATCATCCTAGGAGGTTCAAGGATGATATAGAGAAGGAAATCAAGGAATTGTTGGCGATGGGACACATCAGACCGAGCAGCATCCCATTTGCTTATTCATTTGTTTTAGTTCTAAAGAAGGATAGCACCATGAGGATGTGCATTGATTACTGAGCCTTGAACAAGAAAACCATCAAGAACCGGTACCCGATCCCATGCATTGACGAGTTGATGGATGAACTGCATGGGGCATTTTTCTTCTCAAAAATTGATCTACGCTCTGGATATCATTAGATCAGCATCCGAGAGCAGGACATAGAGAAGATGGTATTTCGATGTCATTTTGGACACTTTGAGTTCCTAGTTATGCCATTTGGGCTAACCAATGCACCCGCTACATTCCAGTCTTGCATGAACCATATATTTAGGGATCAGTTAAGGAAATTAGTCTTGGTTTTATTTGACGACATCTTGATCTATAGCTGGTCATGGCAAGAGCATATGAGGCACCTAGATGAGGTATTGAGCATCATGGAGGCACATTCATTATATGCCAAAGAGTCCAAGTGCGAGTTTGGTATGACAGAACTGCTTTACTTAGGCCACATCATCAATGCACAGGGGGTACAGGTGCACCAAGAGAAGATCAGGGCCATTCTGGATTGGTCGACGCCCAAGAATGTGACAGAATTAAGGAGCTTCTTCGGGCTATGCAGCTATTACAGGCAGTTCGTCCGGGGTTTTTCTCAACGTAGAGCACCGCTGACAGATCTTACCAAGAATGGGGCCTTAATATGGACCTAGAAATCATAGGAAGCCTTTGATCACATGAAGGAAGTCATGGGTACTTGTCCAGTGTTGGCACTACCATACTTCACCTTGCCATTTGTACTAGAGTGTGACGCATCCGGCGAAGGGATCGATGCAGTTTTGATGCAGGGAGGATACCCCATTGTATTCGAGAGCCAGAAGCTTAGTCAACTTGAGAGGTTTTACTCCATTTATGACAAGGAAATATTGGCAATCATGCATGCCTTGACCAAGTTTAGACAATATTTGGTGGGCAGCAAATTCATGGTCAAGACCGATCACAACAGTTTGAAGTATTTCCTTCAACAGAAGGACCTCAGTGAGCGCCGAAAAAAATGGGTGACAAAGGTACAAGAATTCTAATTTGACATAGAGTATGTCAATGGGAAGAAGAACATTGTGGCTGATGCACTATCGAGGAGACCTACGGCATGTTCTTTGATGGAGATTTCAACAGATTGGAAATCCCACTTGTTAGTGGAATATTCCAAAAACAAGTTCGCTTGTGAGGTGATGGATGGACAAATATAGGATGACCTGTATAGGGTCATTGATGATGTTTTATTTTACAAGGATAGAGTCTACTTGGTGCCAGAATCAGGGCTTAAGAAGAAGATCATCACCGCAGTTCATGATTCACCTCTAGCAGGCCATCAGGGATTTTTCAAAACCTACAGATAGATCAGAGAGAGGTTCTCTTGGAAGGGCCTCAAACAAGATTTTATGAGACACGTCATTGAGTGTGTGACTTGCCAGTAGAACAAGTCAGATCATTCTCTTCCAGCAAGGCTACTTCAGTCACTCCCCATTCCAGAGAAGAAATGGGAGAGTATATCTATGGACTTCATCACAGGTCTACTCAAGGTCTAGGGTAAGGACTGTATCTATGTAGTGGTCGACAGATTGACCAAGTTTTCTCACTTATACGCCATACCAACAGAGTATAGCGCAGTTCAGGTAGCCGAGATTTTCTTCAGGGAGGTCTTTAGACTTCATGGGTTACCGAAGAACATCGTCAGTGACAGGGATAGTCGGTTCATAGGGACATTTTGGAGAGAGTTGTTTCGGTTGGTGGTGATAGAGTTGACACCTAGCACCAGCTATCACCCTCAGATAGATGGGAAGATTGAGATTGTCAACAAGTGGGTTGAAGGGTATTTGAGGAACTATGTAGGAGGACAATAGAGAATGTGGGTAAAGTGGTTACATTTGGGAGAACATTGCTACAACACCACCTTCCACATGTCCATTGGTATGACACCCTTCCGAGCATTGTATGGATATAATGCTACCACTTTGGTAGACTTGGTATTCGGGGAGAGAAGTGCTCCCAATGCCAAGGATTGGATCATAGAGAGTCAGGAGATTCTCAAGTTGTTGAAAGAGAACCTGCAGACAGTGAAAAACCGACAAAAGATAAGTGCGGACAGGCACAGGATAGAGCGCATATTTGAGGTTGGAGATTTTCTTTTCTTGAGACTCCAACCCTACAGATAGTCATCTCTGAAGAGGAGTAGGGTCGAGAAGCTCAAGCCTAGATTTTATGGTCCTTACAGGATCATGTGTCCAGTAGGCGAGGTTGCTTACAAGCTAGAGCTTCCAGAGGGGAGCAAGATTCATAATGTGTTCCATGTGTCTTGCCTCAAAAAGGAAGTGGGACAAATCATTAGCACATCAGAGGAGATTCCCCCGTTGGATGAGGAGGGATAGTTGGAGTTAGTTCCGGAGGAGTTTTTGGAGTTTCGGGAGAGGAAACGAAGGAGCAGGGTCATCAGAGAGTGTTTGATCATATAGAGAGGGCTTCCAGTAGAGGATGCTACTTGGTAGAGCAAGCAGGTGTTGCAACACCCTGGACTGGTATTTCTTGAGGACAAGAAACTTCGGGAAGGGAGGATTGTAATGTCCCTTTCCAAATAGGAGCTCCAGAGAGGAGGCTTAATGGTGTAAACTACCCCATTAGACTACAGCTAGGGCCAAAGAGGGGTAGACAGGGTTACTAGAGGTCACTCCAGTCACAGGTGTTATATTCAGAAAGTGACATTGAGCTAAAAAGGGTTAAAAGTTTTTTTATGTCATTATGAGCTAAAAATAGAAGTCAACAGTGAATTAGGGTTTCAGCAGTGATTTAGGGTTTTGGAAGTCAACAGTGAATTAGAGTTTCAACATGATTTAGGGTTTTGGAAAGCTATAAAGGAAGGGACAGTGACCTAATTCATCATTATGCAGATTATGACTTGTCATTGAGGAGAAGAGGTGCATCTCAGGAGAGATAGTTCAGTGTATTCCAGGAGGAAGACACCAGTTGGATGATTTCGGTGTTGAAAGACACACCCTAGTCACTGGGAAGATCATCCAGGTCTTCCATCATTCTTCATTGATTCTGCAGTGCTCCCATATTCTGGGTATTATATTTTAGTTTCTTATTTGTATTCTGGCTAAAGATCCTTTTGTCTTTTGATCTAGCCGAGTGTTGTTATTTTATTCAGCTACACTTGCTTATTTGTATTTCAGCTAAGATCCTTTGTTTGTTGATCTAGTCGAGTATTGTCAGTTTATTCAACCGCATTCAGCCATTTTGTAATCCATAGAGATATCATAATACAAAATTTGCAGTCCTTTCTCATGTTTATTATTTGTATGATCATTTATATGTTGTAAACCCTTGATCCTACACACACACTAGCAATGTTTCCTAGACTAGCCAAGTCAGGAACATTACAAAAACCCATGCATCTGTAATGTCGAGATTGTTGCGGCTTGGTCTGTGCTTGGAGATACTGTAAGGGTTGATGATCCGTATGTATGATTTTTTCCTTCCCTAACAAGTAGTGATTCCATTTCTTTACACTTTGAACTAACGAATACAACTCTTTATCATATGTAGGATAGTTAAAAACATCTTGGTTAAAAGTTTCATAATGGTAACAGATAGGATTACGATATTGCATCAATACTTCACCCATGGCATATCCACTGGAATTTGTATCAATATCTAAAGGATGTTGAACATTCGGTAGTGTTAATATTGGTGCGGTACTGATCTTTTCCATCAAAGTGTCGAAATCTTTTTTTTGCTTTCCTCCCCACTAAAAAGTGTTCTTCACACTGGTTAAGGCATGAAAAGGCGTTGCAATAAAAGAGAAGTTTGAAATGAATTTCCTCCAGTACTGGACTGCACCTAAGAGGCTCTATATTTTGGTTGCACATTTGGGCTCAGGCCAATTTACAATTACGTCAATCTTGGAGGGATCAATTTTCAATTTTCCTCCTCCTACAATATGACCTAACTATACAAGTGCAGTCTTACCAAATTCACATTTGGACAATTTTACATACAAATTTTCCCTTTACAAAGTATCCAATACTTGGTTTACATGCCTTACATGTTCATCCCAAGTCCCACTAAATATAAGAATGTCATCTAAATATACAATCACAAAATCATCTAGAAATGGTCTGAATACATCATTCAATACATGCATGAAGGTTGTCAGAGCATTACAAATCCCAAATGGCATAAATAACCACTTAAACAATCCATGTTTGGTTTTAAAGGTAGTTTTCCATGCATCTTGTTCAGCAACCTTGATCTGATGGTATCCACTACACAAATCCAAATTAGTGAAATAAACAACATTCTTTAATTGATCAAGTAAATAATCTATACGAGGAAGAGGGTATTGATTTTTCACCATGATTTTATTTAAAGCTCGGTAATCTAAACACATTTTCCATGTCTCATATTTCTTTGGCACCATCACGATCAGAGAACCACGATGATATGAGTTGTTCCAAATGACCCCTTGATCAATAATCCTTGTACCTTCTTTTTTATATCTCTCATATCTACAACTGATATCTTGTACATTCCCACATTAGGAAGAGGAGAATCCTGCTGAAGATGTATTTCATGTTGGATTTCCCTCTTAGTAAGTAATCTATCTGGTTCATGGAAAATATATTCATACTTAGAAACAATATCAATTAATTCTTTCTTATGATAAGGATCACATCCTTGAAAAGCATCGGATGTTCTAGCATATTTTTCCCTTACGACCATGAGTACATATCTATTATTAGTGTTTATGAGTCTCTTCATTTGTATGAAACTAACAAGTGTTGTGTTTACCCTCATTCTATGGCTCTAAAAATATATTCCACTCCCCCCTTAATAAGGTGATATTTGTTCTCATGATGAAATAATACCACTTTTCTATCATAAATATAAGGACTCCCTAGCACTATGCCACATATATCAAGTGATACAACATCCAAATCCACTTCATCAATCAACTTTGAAGCAATAGAAAATCTGACCCTACATTGCTTGGTGACATTAAGTTTTTCTTTATCACGTACCCAACCAAGAGGATAAGGCTTTGGATGTGGTTTAGTTTCAAGACCCATTTTTTTGACACGTTCTTCAGATATCATGTTTACTTGGGAACCCATATCAAACAATGTATCTATCTTAGTGTGTTTAGATACAACTCTTATATGAAATAATTCATTCCTCTTTCTTTCATCATCATGAGATTTATTATTGGAATTTGAACTAGCATAAAGGGAATATTTACCTTGTACTCCAACCATTCTGATATTTCCTTCATCTCTTGAATTGGAACCAAGGTCTTGTTGCATTGTAGAAACGGTCTTTGTCTTACCCTTTCCACCGAACTATTTTGGTCTATTCTTTGGATGTAGTTTCCAATAGTGTTCATCATCGTGACCACTTTTCTTGCAATGAGTGAAAGATGGTTTTCCATCTTCTCTCTTTACAGTGGCAGTCTTTTTGTCCTTCATTTTAAACTTATTGAACTGTTTATGTGGGATATTGGAAGGTTTCTTTGTGGGATCTTCTTGAACAAGTTTTCGCCTATTCTCAAGTTGAGTGTCTTGCACAAAAACTTCATCAATACTAGTGGGGTTAAAAAATAGCAAAGTATGATGAATATAACTGTGAAGTGAGCCAATATACTTCATTAAAGTTTCATAAGAATCCAAAGGAATGTTTAATGCAAGATATTTCTCCTAAATTCTTCTGTGAAACTTTGTGTAGTTTGACCTTTAATTTGTCTTAAATTTTTCCATTCCATCATTTCTTTATGTAAATAACCCAATGGATAGAATTGCTTCCTTATCATTCATTTAAATTTTGGCCATGAGAAAAGAATATTAACACACTTAATTATGTCCTGAAGTTTTATCTCCCACCATACGAGAGCGGTGACTTCCAACCGAAGAGAAGCCAATTGTACTTTAACTTCTTGTTCATCAATCTGTTGAACACGACAATATACTTCAACCTGTCGGATTCAACTATCTATATTTTCAGGATTAGCATATCCATTAAACATAGGTAAACAAAATTTTTACATAAATCTTTAATAATGGTTTCTTAAAAGAAATTTTATGGCTAGAATTATGAGAATGACGAGAATGCTCATAGGAAGAAGAGCTAGAACTTGATGGCGAAGATGGAGTCTCATGAGGGTCTCCTCCATCCCCTTGATTCACTTAAGCATTATCATCTGCATGTTCTTCATTTTTCTTCCCTTTCTTATTCATCCTTTGCTCATAATCTCCATACAATCGTTCGACCATTTTTTACATGCGATAAAAGACCATATGGGTGTTTTTCTCTTGTTCATCACACTTGTCCTCTTCGGCCATTTTCTTCCTTCGAGGTGCATGGCCAACTTTGGGATTGAAATTCTTAATATTTCCTTCACCTTGCTTATGCTTGGACCTAGTAAGCATTCACACTCAACAATTCAAGTCAAAGAGGATGGCTCAGATACCAACATGACACAGGATCTTTTCATCGAGGTGACTTGTTAAAGAATTGTATTAAATGAGCATAAAATGAAGTGCACTATAAAGAAGGAATAACTTAATAATGACAAGACATAAGCATCAAATCTGAACACAAAAAACTTGATAACGGAGATCGTCTCTGATGGAATATGTCTCCAGGTCCTGCTCTCAAATGGGTAGGCCTTTTTATTAAATCAACAAAAGAATTTGGAAAAATACATAAGTATACCTCATTCTGGAGTTAAGTTGTAGAAGCTTTGCTCAAATAAAAAAACAGACAACACCATTGAATTCGTGGCGTCAAATTACCCAAAAATGTTTGCCTCCATGCCTCTATTTGAGTCTAGCACTTTCATCCCCCTTGATAAATCATGTCTCATTTTTTTTGCCTACAAACTGCATTAATGATAGTACTTCTGCATTGAAATGCATTCCCAGTATAGACTAGTGGGCACGCCTTCCTCCCCCGTGCATTGGTGAAGGTCATTTTTTAAATTAAAAGGTCAAGCGGATTAACCAACATGGTTTTTTGGCCTGTTGGTTGGCAGATATGTATGAAGGGTGAATTGTAGGGGGAGGTCTCGGGGTCAAGCCTACGGTCCTCCTCCCTTTGGCTTATTATTTTAACCATAGAGTATTCGCATATGAATATAGTGTAACCTCCGTTAAATTTAGTGGTATTGCTGGCGGACTATTTTTTGTTGGTCGGATATGGTGGGATATACATAAATTTGGCGGACTAGGGGTTGGCATCAGCCAACCCCCCATTTTTATTTTTTTTATTTTCGGTTGCTAGCCCTCATTGGGAATTTTCTCGTTGCCACATGGCATCCCATGACTGGGACACATTGCAGCCTTTCATTGGCCCACGTCATCCGCTTTCATAGTCATCCTACCACGTCACCTTCTTGCCACATCAATCTTCCACGTATTATATAGATTCCACGTGTTTTCCATGTCCCATACGGCCTGCCATGTGGTTGTATGGAATTCCACATGGCACTTCCTCATTGGTCCACATGTTGACCTAAAAATGTCAAACATGAGTGACACGTGGTAGCCTCTAATGTTTCCACATCACCATGCTAACATCATTATGAAACATGTCACCCTCTACATGTGCCACGTATGTTGTATGCATGTTGACATCATTCTTGTTGATGTAGATGTCAATCGTACAGATGCTGACTCATCCCTGCTGACTAGGCTATGTTGACCAAAACTTTGACCACAAATATCTTTTGATACATAACTCTGTTTGACAAGCCATTTACGTTGTTGGAAATCTTGCGACGCGCTCTTCGCGATGATGCCAATTTCACTAAGTTTCAAGAAATTTGAATATTTTCCCTTTCTTTATCTGCTGAGGCCATTCTAAGCTTCCTAAGTTGCTTTTGTGAGTTCTGAATTATCCTTATTCTTCTCTAGATTCTTTTTGGATCAGAAAATAACTCAGGATAGACAGAAAATCCATGCAGACAGAAAAATAACTCCTATATATTTCAAAGCAGTGGATCATGTGTATCTCCGAGTTAGGCCCAGAAAAAACTCCTTGAGAATGGGAACTTATGCCAAGATTACACCTTGTTTTTGTGGACGCTTTGAAATTTTGGACAGAGTGGGACCTATATCATATCTTCCTCCCAGAGTGAAGGCACATAATGTTTTCCATTTTTCGCTACTGAAGAAATATGTACATTATTCTAATCATATAATTGATTAGTCTGTGATTCAGGTGAAACTAGAGGGAGGATTCATGCCAAACATAAAATGTATAATAGACATGAAATAAATATCACTCAGGAACAAAATCATTGCAGAGTCAACGTGCAATGGAAACACTTTGGTCCAGATGAAGCTACATGGGAAACGGAGGATGCCATGAAACATGCATACCCATTTTTGTTCATTGTTGTACATAAAGAGAACACCGACAAGTAGAACACCAAGGATTGTATTCCTTTAAGGTGGAGGGGATTGTGATACCCTTGTTTCCCCCAACTTGTAAATATAACTATAGTTTGTTAAAAGACTATGGGCAAACTGATTACGTGTGGATGTTGGAATTGATGAACCTTTTTTTATAGAAGGTAATGTATGTATTTATGTTACTAAATAAGATGGAATATGTTTCTAAATAAAATGGAATATGTTTCATAACTGCTAAAGGGGTTGCTAAGGTAGGTCATGATGCATGAGAAAGATGGTGAGGAGAACCAGTAATGGTTGATATGACCCCTACCAAACTAGTACTATGTTGCATTTAAATTGTTCAGACCTAGAACAATCCTCTGGCCCAGAGAATTTAATTACCAGTCAATATGGTAGTTGGGAAGTATTCCTCAAGATTCAATGAGGAAATGGGCATAGTACCCATCTAGAAACTTCCTGACCTGACCCACGAAATTGGGAATTAGACCCATTAAATCTTGTTATGGAAGGAAAGAAAAGGTAGGAAAATCATGGGCATAAGAGAGGATGTAAGGAGGAATGGGTATGGTGGCCATTTCTAAAGTGGGGGAACATGTGAAACTCATTGATTCTGAAGAGAAATGAAAAACGAATTTGTTTCTAGGTATAGGAATTGATGGAAAATGTTTGCTAACCAAGCTGATAAACAGGGTTGCAGAGAGGATGAGTGACTAAGGAAGCACTCATTACATACCCCCTTGCTTGGTGGAGAGAAAAATAATCTTCCAAATTCCTGTGGGAAGAGGAGAATGATCTTCGTCCCTGGATTTTGTTGAGCAGAAGGAAGAGTCTCTCTCAGGGCATCATGATCTAGCTCGGGGGTGGTCAATGGTAAATCTATCCAGTAGTGGTTGTGCCTACGGTTGGTTGGAAAAGGGAACCCCTTTCATAAGTTGCAACATTATTTGGTTTCTAGATAACTATATTTTTTTAAATCTATGTAGTGTTCAGATAAAAAAAAATTATATACTATGTTTTATAATTGTGTAAGTTTACTTTCTGACAAAAGTGACTTGAGAAATTTAAGTAAAATCAAGAGAATGTCTTAGTTGAAGCTCCTTTGATTTAATTCCTTGTCTCTTGACTACCTATTTGTTAAAATAATATTTATGGGAGTGAATTTTGTGGTTGACTGCATTTCACAGTTTAATGAATGCTTTGGAAATGAGTATTGAACAATTGAAAACCTCTATAAAGCGTATGAAGGAAGAGAGAGTTATTTTATGTATAATAGTGTTCTATTTTAGATTTTGCTCAAGCCTTATTACAAAAAAAATAGAGTATATCATATGTGGGTTTGAACTATAGGGAAACAACCCAAACATTTAATTCTACACAAATGGCGCTGCATTCCTAAACGAATTTCTTGAGAATGTGTTTTATTTCTAAAGGGATTAAAGTATGGGAAATTGTCATATTTCTTTTTATTTTTACAGTTTAAAATTAATTGTAAGAGAAAAATAAATCCCTTTGAATTCTCGCTTATGGTGCTAATATTAAAAATTATACTCAATAAATATTTGTACCATGCCTCTTTCGGAGTTGACCATTCATAGGTTTGAGACCAGAGCATGCAAGTAAAGTCTGAAACCATCTGAGTAATGGCCTAGACATTTGAGACTTTAAATAAATTATAATATAATATTTATTTTCAGAGTTACAAATGGAGTGCACAAACACCAAGACCGAAAGTCTATTCATAGGTTTGATATTAGAGCATGCAAGTAAATTTTGAAACCATCAGAACGATGACCTATACATTTGAGACTTTAAATAAATTAAAATATAATATTTATTTTCGGGGTTACGACTGAAACGCACAAATACCAAGACCAAAATTTTATTAGGAGTTGACTATTCAGAGTGGATGGGAGGGGGTTTTATAACAAATCCCAAAGATTTCGGAGTGATGGCATGGGTGTTATAAAGTTTTAAACGAATTTACTTATATTAAACTCTACTATCGTGTGATTGGGGTCGGAGTGTTGAGAGGAGTACATGTTCTTCAAGTCCGAGTTGATTTAACATTTATTGCATACAATAAATTAATGCAAAGATCAAATCCTTCGAAGTCTGGTTGTCGAGGGTATGAGTAGCATTATTATGAAAGGATTCCAAAGTTAATTGGATATCATATAATATTTAAATATATTTGTTTTCCCTTCTCTCCCTATATATTTATATCTTTGTTAAATTGCATGAAATTTGGTGTGGAGTTGTGTATTGAGAGAGGGTAGTGAATTATAAACATTAATTGAGATTAATCAACTTAAGTATATGTTGGCCTAATTAACCTTATCATGTTATAATATAATTACTTATAATTACCTTATGAGTAATGATTAAATTAGTACTAAACTACTTCTAAAGGGAAGAAAGAAATAAGATAAATACCCATTAATTACCGAACTAGAATTATTAAGTAAATTATTCAACTAAGCGAAAATTACGTTTACAAGGATAATTAATTAGTGTATATTAATTATTCCTAGTAGGGTTTAAGTAATTGGATACCAAAGAGCGGTATTCTAAGAAATATCAATGAATACTTTTAATTGGTTCATAGGAGAGGGAATATTCCTTGATACTTTGGGCTCGGGGTAATGAGATTGCGCGAATTTTTCAAACTCTGAATGGATGGTATCGAGAGGGAATATTCCTTGATACCATACTCATCGGAGGGAATAAAATATCTCTCTAGAAGAAGGTCCGGGTGATGAATGGATGTAGCTCTGCATGGAATGGAATTCCACCATTGCAGTTTAGGCTAGTGCCTCGTCGGGACGAGGGTGTCACCACATTAGTTGGTGTGGACACTAAAATGTTATGAATATGCCACATGGCAGTAAGAGATATGTTGGCTATGTAAACCCGAGAATCTTTGGAGGGTCATAACTCTTGTCCCAGAGCTCAATTTTGTGCAAACTTACTGTCGTTGGAAAGCTCTTAATAAGCAAAAGATGGCGGAGTTGTGATAGAGATGATTCGAGATTATTAGAAGAAGAAAAAATTTAATACCCCATCTCCTACAAGGTACTTATTGGGGTTAGGTGTGTGTCACAGGGTCCCTTATTCATCATTACTTGGCATCTTGATGTATGTTATGGTGTGCACAAGACTAGATATTGCACATGCACTAGGAGTTGTGATTAAGTATATGAAAAATCCAACTAAAGAACATTGGGAGGTAGTAAAGTAGATTCTCGGGTATTTGAGAGATATTAGTACTCATGCATTATGTTTCGAAGGTTCATACACTATTATACAAGGATATTTTGATTCAAATATAGTAGGTGATAAATATAATAGGAGTGGCACCATAGGGTATGTTTTTACTATAGGTGGAACAACAGTAAGTTGGACTTGAAAACTACAAAAGGTTGTTTCACTTTCAAGAATGGAAGCATAGCATGTTGTTTCTATAGAGGCTAGTAAAGAGATGATTTGGTTACAAAGGTTTATGGAGTAATTGGGAACGAAGCGGGAGTATATCAGGTTGTATTGTGACAAAAATAGTGCCATCCATCTTGCAAAGAACTCATCCTTCCATTCTAAGACTAATCATATACAACTCAGACACCATTTCATACGATCCATCTTGGAATATGGACATTTGAAATTGGAAAAGATACATACTAGCCAGAATCCTACAGACATGTTAACAAAGGTAGTAACCAGGGAGAAATTGAATTCTTTCTCATTTTTCAGTTGGCCTTCAAGAATGAAGGTGAAGATGATAATTTTTTCAGGTTCAAGGTGGATCTAGTCTACAAGGTACAACAACAATGGAGTTGTTGTGATCAGTCTCCAAGTGGGAGATTGTTGGTTGTGGATCTTGATTATATTCCTGATTCAAAGGTTTGTTTCAGCCATGCTTTGATCCCATTTCTTGAAGGGGGGGGGGGGGGGGGGG
>ML777867.1:760686-786082 GCA_009831015.1 Picea engelmannii
CATTTGATTTGTCTCATCAACTTGAACTATGTTATTATTGTCATCTACTTCCATGGAATCATTAACTTGATCTTCATTATCTGCTTCAAGTTCTTCATCTTGTACTACAACATCATTTCTGCTACTACTTGGTGCTTTGTGCAGAAAGTTAGGGGGCAAATCTAACTTTATAATTACAAACAATCATGAAAAATTAGTGCATGTATAAAACATTATAAAATTTTAGAATATAATAAATATTAAAACAGATAATGAATATACATACCATCGGACGATATTCATTTGATCCCCCGTCCATGTGCCCATATTTTCTACAATGTTTTGTAGCTGTTGCTATTAAAACTCTTTCGGGACGTCTAGTACAACAATTTTTGCAAGGGAAATAACATTTACTGTCACCCTTTTCACCCTCTTTAATTCTTTTCCCAGCTCTAATGTTTTCTGACATTCTTCCCCACAGACTTATACTGAAACAAATATCTATTTTTTGTTCGCTGAGAAGACCTGCAAACCCTTTTTGAAGCATCGTTATTATAGAAAACTTGTCGCAACATCCGTCAAATGCAACATATTTATAGATTTTGTAATGTCACAATTCCGACGTAACAAAAGTCATGAGTGACCGTTGGTATTTTGACTTGGTAAACATACTAAGGTGACCGTTGGAGGGGAAAACCTAGTTTCGCAAACGTCGCAATTGCGACATACATTTTCAAAAACGTGGCAATACCGACGTTAATGTTGCAAGACAGACGTTAACATGGAAATTGCGACATACATCTTCACAAACGTCGCAAGAGAGACGTTCCAGTGGAAAACGTGGCAAGAGCGACGTTAACGTGGCAAGAGCGACGTTAACGTGGAAATTGTGATATACATCTTCACAAACGTGGCAAGAGAGACGTTCCAGTGGAAAACGTGGCAAGAGCAACGTTCCAGTGGAAAACGTGGCAAGATCGACATTAACGTGGCAAGACCGACGTTAACGTGGCAATTGCGACATACATCTTCACAAACGTGGCAAGAGAGACGTTCCAGTGGAAAACGTGGCAAGAGCAACGTTCTAGTGGAAAACGTGGCAAGAGTGACGTTAATGTGGCAAGAGTGACGTTAACGTGGCAAGAGCGACATTATCGGGCAACATGAATTTTTTTTTTTATAAATTTCCTCTATTTTGCTACAATATGGACAATTTTGTCCATAACGCCGCAAATAAAACGTCGGAATTTTTACAATATGTAGTAGTGTCTATATAAAAAAAGGTTTAATGACAATGGAATCAAACAACTAAACTTCCATGCGTGAATGAGGGAAGGGGGGAAGCACTAACAGAAAATGGAGAAATGGAAGGAGAAGTGGATAAAGGAAAGCAGAAGGAAGTCTTGGACCCAATTATGATGGATGATGACCATATCAAGTGGATCATGGTGACAGCTAGAAAGGCGCACAGTGGAGTACCCTACCAATACAAGGTGAACAAAAAGAAAAGAGTTGTAGCCACAAGGGAAGGCTTGGCAAGTGACGAAGAGGAGGTAGAGGATCTCTGGGATGTGGAGAAAATTGAGGAAATCTTGCACGCAACATATCAGAGGAAGACAAGAGGTCTAAGAGAGGGAATAGAAGGAAACAATCCTATCCATATTAATGTCAGTGTGGAACCCATCAACCCATGTATGACTAACACACCAAAAATAACACCACCATTTAGACAACCACATTTTGGGAGAAGGAATACAACAAGAAGTACATATACACAAGGAATAACAACTGGGGGATCTAGTTGATGAGGCATTAGTGAAGTATCTACACTGCATGAAGGTAGTAGTTTAGAATTCAGGATGGCAGGACATGATCCCACCATCAGGTTACCATAATTCAAAGGAGAAGCGTCGGAGGACCCGAAAAAACACTTGTTCATCTGTGAAAATATTTGGTAAGAAAAACAAATCACAGACGAGGACACTAAAATTTCACATCTAGCTATCACACTAAGGGATCGTGCACTATATTGGTATATGATTTTAGCCACAAAAAATCCACCAAGGACAACCAAAACGATTGTGGATATAAAGAAGTTACTGATAAATGATTTTCAGAAGCCAAGTTCAGAGGACCAGTACATGAATGAGATGATATAGATTAGACAGAAACCAGGAGAATACGTATGGGATATTGAATAGAGATTCAAGCAACTGAAAGGAAAGTTGAAATATCTCATGACATATATGCAACACATGCACCTGTTCGTTAATTCACTATTACCACACTTGAAATATCCACTGCGACAATAGAATTTTTAGACACAGGTAGAGGCTCTACAGGTAGCCCTGCATACTGGAAGAAAACCAATATTAGAAGACAGATCCAGCTATCGAAGAGTTGAAGGAGGATTTCAATAATTTAATGTTCCAGCTGAACTAGAACAAAAGTAAGGAAAAACAAGAATTTTTTTGGTGTACCACATGTAGGACGGAAGGACACAATAAGAACGAATGTCCCATGTTCGTGAAGTATATGGAAGCAGGGATGCCAAATCTGTTACCAAAAGGAGGACTATGGTGCGAAATATGTAAGAAACATGGCCACGATCCATATCACTGCCCAATGATGTAGAAATACTAGACTATCCCAAAGAGTTCATATTGCATCTTTTTCAAGTCAGTGGGCCATGATGACAAAGACTGTATAACTATGGAATTGATGAGAGAGAGGACATCATATGAATATAGGGTGTAGGATGAAATGATGATCGAGAAAGCCACACCTCATTTTAACTAGGTACCAGCCCCATACAACATTACAAAATTGCAGTATAATACTGCGCAACAACCATATAATACCACGCAGCCGCAATACAACACAGCACAGCCTCAGTACAATAACACGCATTACAATCATGTGCCTCAGTATAAAGTGCCACGAGGGGATCGAGCTAGGTACAGAGGAAGAGGATGAGAAGGAGGAGGATTTGGAAGAGGTAGAGGACCAGCGGTATGTCAAAACTGCCAACAATCAGGACACTATGCAAGATAATTCCCACTTCCACTAGCGACTTGTATGTATTGTCGCGCATCAGATTAGGGAAGATCTAGGAAAAGAGGAATCAGAACAATCATAATGTCCAATGGATTTCATTGGAAGTGAGGGATGAAGGGAGAAACATCAACATAGTTACAAACGAAGGAGTTAAAACAATAAACGACGCAGTCCGACAAGATCCAGTACAACATCAGTGGGTGAAGAAGAATGTCGAACCGAGGAAACAGTTCGATGAGCAGAATGAGAGGGAAATATTTAAGCAAGCCAGGTAAGAATTTCTGAAGCAAGACACCGTGTTGATGTCAACCACACATTATATCAAGGAAGTTCCAGACTACGAGATGTCTCCATTGTTGGATCATACCAAAGAAATGTAGCGCCTCAGACAAGTAAGTACAATCAAAGGATTTTTGCAATCATGTGTAAAAATATTAAACAATCCATCCTCTATCAAAATATTACAAAGTATGTTATAAAGATGTAGCACAAAGACAAAAGGAAAACTAGAATAGAAAACATTCAATCACCTACATACAAGGAGAAGAACAAGTAGGGAGTTCAGGATGAATGCCAACATCGAATATTTCAACATGGGAGATATCATATTGGATCTAGGATTCGAAGTCAATGTACTATCAAAAAAGAAATGGAAATGTGTGGGAGAGCCCACATTAGGATATTCACCCGTTCAACTGAAATTTGTAAATCAACACAGAGTTCTACCAATAGGGAGGCTGAAAGGAGTGACCATAGATTTAGACGGAGTGCACACAAAAGCTGACTTCGAAGTAATAGAGATAGTGGATGACACAATACCATATCCATCATTGCTTGGATTGGATTGGGATTTTGATAACCAGGCCATAATCAAATTAAAAACACGGAAAATTACATTTAAGTAAGGAGAATACAGGTTCATTGCACCATTAGACCCATCGGAAAGGGAGAGGTTTGTAGAGCCTACTTGCTTGGACTTGGAAGAAATTAGCCAATTGTGCAGAACAACTGTGTGAGATGAGGATTACATAAACCCAACTGTAGACGGGATACTCAATTGGTGAAGCATTAATTCATGTGCATCAGACTCAAATATAGGTTTAGAGAACTAGAAACAGAGGTACATGAAGTTTCCACAAGAAGATGTGCAAGAATAGACCGTGCAGTAACATGGGTAGGTACAGAGATAAGGGAACCACTGAGTTTCCATGGGGTAAATGATATAGAATAATTATTGACATAGTATGAGGATGAAGTTTTATAAAATTAGAGACTCTTATCACTCGATATAGCACTCAAGGCCACACCTGCAAAATGGTGGGGCGCACACAAGGAAACAATCAAGGATTGGTACCAATGTAAGCAGCTATTGCGCATAAGGTTTGGTGCAGAACAGAAAAGCAACCAATAGAAGAAATATGATGGATAGGGGGCACTAGCAGAACACTTGGAGAAGTGCAGAGTGTTGTGGAAGATGACACCCCCAGAATAATTGCCTCATCATTTCGTACACACATTAGAGGGCATACCAACAAACTAGTATACAGACTAGGAACTGCACAGAGGAACTACGAGTTGGACAGTATTGCAGCAGAACTTTATAGTCACTTTCTAATTCGAGCATGAGAACCCCAACATAGATGCAGTACTTAAGAATATAAGAGGGGTTATATTAATCAAGGAACTAGAAGTCGAACTCATAACAGAGGAAAAATAGTGGAACAAACAAATAGTGAAAGAACTGTTGTCATGCTACCATGTGCACAAATAAGTACAAGATGAACAGGTTCCATGCGATATTCAGATCGAGGAAGCTAAAGCTGAAAGAGAAGTGGAAGGTCCACCTCTAGAATCATAAGTAATTGTTGTACCGATCAAGGTGAATAAAGTCAACATTGGGACAGTTGAGAATCCCAAAATGGCCAGCATTGGAGACTACTAGGATGAGAAGACAATGGAAATCATAACAGAGTTATTGCGTGAGTACATCGACCTATTCCCCACAAAATTCACATAAATGAAGGGCATAGCTGGAGATCTAGGTGAAATGAAGATACAACTCAGAGTTGAGGCAATATTGATCAGACAACGACCATACAGACTAAATCTGATATATAATAAAAAATTCAAAGTTGAGATCGATAGGATGCTCGAAGCTGACATCATAGAACCTGTGGAAGAATCAGAATGGATAATCCCAATGGTAGTTCAGGAGAAAAATCAAGGCAGGATAAGAATATGCATTGACTTGAAGAAGTTGAATGATACATGCCTACATGACTCGTTCCCTACACCCTTCATGGACGAGGTGTTGGAGAACGTAGGAGGACAGGAAGTTTATTCATTCATCGATGGATTTTCAGGATACCATCGGATCAATATAGCACCGAAAGACAAATACAAGACCACTTTTTCCACAGAATGGGTATCGTACCAATACATATTCATGTTGTTTAGACTGAAGAACGCACCAACAATATTTTCCAGAGTAGTCATAGCTGCGTTTAAGGAATTTATCCATCAGTTTCTAGACGTATACTTGGACGATTGGATAGTCTATAGTCTATTGAAAGACCATGTAGAGGTCTTGTGGCTGATTTTAGAAATATCCAGGCAGTGCCAGATATCACTAAACATCAAGAAGTGCATCTTCGGAACATTGTTTGGGATACTATTAAGCCATATAGTATGCAAGCAAGGTTTACTAGTAGATCCTACAAAAATTATAGTAATCATTAACCTGCCACCACCAAAAATAGTTCGACAACTAAGAGCAACATTGGGACACACAAGATACTATAGAAAAATTATCAAAGGGTACATGCAAATCACCGTGCCAATGGAGAAACTGTTAAGGAAAGATACAAAGTTTCAGTGTAATGAATATTGTCAACATGGTCTGGATACGTGAAAGAAAAAATGGTCACCGTACCAATACTAGTATTCCCAGACTGGGAGAAAAGATTCCACGTACATGTATATGCATCGTCCATAACACTTGGAGGTATTTTGGCGCAACCAAGATCAGGAGAATTGGATTATCCTATAAAATTTTCTAGCATAAAACTATCAAAATCAGAGTAGAACTATAACACTACAGAGAGGGAAGGCCTAGATATGGTTTAAGCATTGCAGAAGTTCAGACATTACTTAGTGGGAAAACATTTTAAGATGTTCACAGACCATTCAATGCTTAAATACCTGGTAAATAAGCCAGTGTTGGGGGGGATAATCTGTCAATGGTTACTACTATTTAAATAATTTGATTTTGAAGTAATAATCAATCCATGGAAGCCGAACGCAAGACCTGACCATATTTCAAGTGTCACGAATGGAGAGGAACCTAAAAATTTAGAGGGAAAATTTCCGGATGCATAGTTATTTTTAGTCCAGATCATCGATGAATACTTCACAGACATCATCGAGTACTTGAGTACAAGGACTATGCCATAGGAATATAACACCACACAAAAGAAAAACCTAGTAGTCTGGGCTACAGATTATCAGCTTATTGCAGGACACTTATCAAAAATGGGCGCAGATAGCATCTTGGAGGGATTTTAGCAGAATCCCATGAGGGAATAGCAGGAGGAAGTTACGCAGGAAAAGCTATCGCCCAAAAGGTATTGCGAGTGAGACTATGGTGGCCAACCACATAGAGACTCAAGAGAGACTTCTAGAGATGTGATGTATGTTAGAGGGTTGGTGAAATGAATAGAAGGGGCGATACACCCCTATGACCATAGGTAATGTTGCAGGTATTCGAAAAATGGGAAATAGATTTTGTGGGACCAATTAACCCACCAACAAAGAGGATAGGAGAAAGGTACATTATCACTGTGACAAAATACCTGACAAGATGGGCGGAAGCAGCACCAATCAAATATTGCAGCACAGAAACAACAACACACTTTATATTTGAGCAAGTGATCACCAGATTCGGTTGCCCAAGTATTTTGATGAGTGATCAAGGCACTCACTACATTTACAACACTATTAAGGCTATGAATGAGGAATTTGAAGTCCATCATCAAAAGATCACACCATATCATCCACAAGCAAATGGAACAGTAGAATCCTTTAACAAAACCCTTGAAAATGCACTGACGAAGATTTGTAATTTCAACAGGGATTATTGGGACCTAAAAATACCAGCAATATTGTGGGCATACAGGACCACATGCAAGAATTTGACAGAGCACATGCAATTCAGATTGGTATATGGAGAATAAGAAGTGGTGCCATTAGAATTTATGGTACCTAGTCTATACGTAGCAACAATTACGAACATGACAGAATGAGGTGCAATACAGAACATGTTGAATCAACTGATGATCACGGAGGAAGATATGATCCTAGAAGGGTTCCACCAAGAAGTTTGGAAGCAAGGGACAAATCTTGGCATGATATACATATCAAGAGGAAAACTTTCAAGGCAAGATACTTAGTGTTGATGTACGACAGTAAATCCTTTTAACACCCAGGAAAAATCAGAATGCACTGCTGGCACAGGGGAAGACCCAGGGTTCAACGCTACAACAACGCACTAAGAAAACCCTAACTATCGACCCTTTTGACAACACCTATGAAGCAAATGAAGTCTCACCCGAGGTAGAGGCAGGGGTGGTTGCAAGACTCGGATGTCTCCAACCTTAGTTGGGACACAAATCTGTGATTCTAACACTTAACAAAGCACTTAACACTTATCATTCATCAGTATCCAGTTCTTAGTTACAGCGCAGTTAAGTCCTACTCTCAGCACAGATAAACCCTAAACTATAGAGAATCATAGTATTCATCCAGATTTAAGATATTTAAGCACTAAGCACATTTACATAGGTCAGATCTAACATATGTTCATATCAAGCACTAAGAATCAATAGATCTATATATCATTCATCTATATTAAAGCACTAAGTGAGTAAACACATAAGAATATCAATACATCGCACAAAGCATAGAAACACAACATGTACGTGGTTCACCCCCACCCTAGGGCTACATCCACCAACTCTTCTCTTCTTTATTATCTTTGGTCAAGATTCTTACAAACACATAGCATCAAAATCCTACTTCGCAGAAGATAGCAGATCTGTGCGCACTCTGCTAGATCCTCCTTCTTCGAGCTAGGGTACAACACCAACCCTTACATAGTCCCTTACAGTTACTTGCACTTAGCCTTGCAAGCCTTGCATAGTATGCACATAGCACTTACAACTCTTGATCACATAGATCAAACACTAACACTTAGCACCACATCACATAGATGCCCCCTTCCTTACATCTCTTAGACATCTATTTATACATTACAAAGTCAGGCCTACACATGGGTAATCCCATGGGCCAACATTCCCATACTCGTTACATAAGCCTAAAACCCAAAAGTCCCTAAAAAGGGGCCAATATCTCACAATCTTCGCTTTGTCTTGTGCTCCACCTTCGACAACTTGTCGAAGTCCCAAAAATAGGTCAAATATGACCAAGAATCCATAAAACTTGGTCAAGGGAAAACAAGCCCATTTGTTGGCACAGGGGCAGACCTAGTGTTCAACGTTACAACAACGCACGAAAAAAACCCTAACTATCGGCCCTTACAGAAACACCTGTGAAGCAGATGAAGTCTCACCCGAGGTAGCAGTAGGGGTGATTGTAGGACTCAGATGTCTGCAACCTTAGCTGGGACACAAATCTGTGATTCTAACACTTAACAAAGCACTTAGCACTTATCATTCATCAGTATCCAGTTTTTAGTTACAACGCAGTTAAGTCCTACTCTCAGCATAGATAAACCCTAAACTACAGAGCATCATAGTATTCATCCAGATTTAAGATATTTAATCACTAAGCACATTTACATAGGTAAGATCTAACATCTTTTCATATCAAGCACTAAGCATCAACAGATCTATCTATAATTAATCTATATTAAAGCACTAAGAGAGTAAACACATAAGAATATCAATACATCACACAAAGCATAGCAACACAACATGTACGTGGTTCACCCCCACCCTGGGGCTACATCCACCAACTCTTCTCTTCTTTATTATCTTTGTTCAAGCTTCTTACAGGCACATAGCATCAAAATCCTACTTAGCAGAAGACATGAGATTTGTGCACACTCTGCTAGATCCTCCTTTTTCGAGCTAGGGTACAACACCAACCCTTACACAATGTCTTAAAGTTACTTGCACTTAGCCTTGCAAGCCTTACACAGTATTCACAAAGCACTTACAACTCTTGATCACATAGATCAAACACTAGAAACTTAGCACCACATCACATAGATGCCCCCTTCCTTACATCACTTAGACATCTATTTATACATTACAAAGTCAGACCTAAACATGGGTAAACCCATGGGCCGACATTCCCATACCCATTACATAAGCCCAAAACCCAAAAATCCCTAAAAATGGGCCGAGATCCCGCGATCTCCGCTTTGTCTTGTATTGCGCCTTCAACAGCCTGTTGAAGTCCCAAAAATAGGTCCAATATGAACAAGGATCCACAAAACTTGGTCAAGGGCAAACAAGCCCCCAACACTCGCCTAGGACTCATCTCGAGTCACTCTGATCTGATTAGTTCTGCTTCAAAATCCTCGGGCTTGGCTCGATCTGCTTCAACTTTTTGTTGTGCCATGGCCTCCTGTTCAGTGAACTCTTGGATAACAACTAAATTGATAGGTCCCTCTAGGCGTTGTTTAGATGCAGTGAAGACTTGCTCCAGTTCTACTCCTTGCCTTTGATTTCTGTGAATAATTGGCAAGCCTCATCCTATATAGGTTGGAGCGTCTGAGTCGCTTCCATAACTCTGCTCTAAATAGTGTGGAGCTATTGTTGGGAAGTGCGCTGCTCCTGGGATCGCTTCATTCTTTCCATAACTGACAGGGGCTTCAACTACGCATGTATTGACTCTACTTGCTGCTTCACTTCCTGGATCTGTGAATCTAGTGCCTTCAGTTCTGGATTATTAGTGAGTCTCGTATACATTTGGGCACTGTGATCACTCTGTTTCTTGCATTCCATGGCAAGGACTTTTATTCTCTCAATTGTGCTCCGGGTAGTTTCTTCTCTTTGATCCCTTACATCCTGTGGGGTGTGAGGCACTATGCATAGCTCTAAGTCTGATATTCTCTATTGTAGTTGTTGGATCACTTCTGCAAGCTGCTCGACTTGATGCGTGACTCAGTCTTCTGCCTATGGTTCTAAGCCTGTCACAGAGCGAAGTTCTCTGTTGATTGCTTCTTTCACTTCAAGTTGCTCGGAAAGAAACTGTTCTTTTTCTTGTTGCATTTGTGTTTTCTCTTCTTCAAATTTTTCCCTGAGAGTAACCTTTTATTGTTCTACAATTCTGCGTTGTTCTACGATTATGCCTTGCACTTGCTTCAATTCCTAGGTGGATTTTTTCATTTCTTCTTGTGCACGACGAAGGCGAGCTTCGACTGCATCAGCTAGTCAGTGGAGTTGGAATGGCTCAACTCCCAACTATAGTTCTCCCGATGGCAGGGGCATAGTGGATATTGCACGATTGGACTGAAGGGTCTGCTATACCCCTCAGATTTTGGCCTCAATTCTGTCGTACATTTCCTCCTGCTTAGCTTCTTGTTTCTCTGTGATTTCCAGCGAAGCATCATTTAGAGCTACTATGATGAAGTCAAAATCATCAGTAGTGAGTACAGTCTGCATCTTGGTCACGGTGGCTCTCGATTTCTTCTGGGAAGAAGGTTTCGAGGGAGAAACCTTCCTCTTCTTCAGGGGATCAACCTCGTCTTTGGGCAGTGTTACTTCACCTTGCTTCTATTTTATCTCTTCGACTTCATCATCACCCCCTCGGTAAGGTTATATTGAAGAAGTCTTTCTTGAAGCCCTGATTAAGTATTGGACCTCTTTCTAACATCCCTGGCCACCCATGCCGGGCCACACTACGTCAGAGAACGCTTTATGTTCTCTCTGCGGAACATAATGTAACATACCTAGCAGCTAACTGAGCTATGATACATATATTTTTCGAATTGCATGCAATTAAATTATATACACACAGAGCTCTTGCGGAAACATATATTTTAAACATAATAGAAAAATACTTTACATAAATGCACGAATTCATACTGAAATAATAGTAAACACAAACATGCAGCATATAGGTGAAATACCCATAAACATACAGACAATTATAATCATGCATAGGAGAAACCCATAAAAATAGCATGTAAATAACAATGCAATATGTAAATTTATCACACAATTGACACTTATCTTTGTAAGAATATCACCAAGTGCATGCAGACCGTCCACGAACCTCCCAGCCTTAGACCACAATGTTCATCACTCTCAACAGTGAGTCACCCTCGAGCTGGGACTAAACTCCACCTAGGTAAAGGGATTCCTAACCAGGCTAAAGGCTCATAGACAATAGGAAAGACTCTATCTCAGGTGCTCACCCAACTAACAACCTAAATTCCCTCATTCCCCACATGCATGTCCCACCCAACAAGTGTGCCCCTTCTCTTCTCAACAATCCTTCGACTACCCCACTTCCTTTATGGACTTCAGCAACAGACCGGACAGGAAGTCTCAGAGCATTGTAGCTACGGTTGAGAACCTTGAGGAAATCAATTCCCAACAATTCTCTCACTCATAGTATTTATCACGAGCCTGAAAAATCGACTCTTCCATATCCCACGGGCCTGACAACCCACTTCTTCAATCCATATCCCAAGCTAACAGTTACACCAAAAGATATGGCTATGGATACAGTTCCGGTATAGTGAAATGAATGTCTGAAAGATAACTAACTGTGTGAGTGAAATGGTCATGGAATCATGGTTGGATGATGGATGAAATGATCGAGTGAATGATGGGAGAGTGTCCCTGAAAATGAACTAATTCCCAACAATATGTATGCATGTCCCCAAATTGACACTTATCATGTTGGGAGTTACTTTGGCCCACCTGTCCCCAACTTTAGAACTTAGGATAAAATAATTATCCATACTTTATGTTTTAAGAAATATTAATATAATATTCCCTTTTGGCTTAAGCTCCCTAGCTTAGCCCTTTTCCTTAACTTTTGGCCCTCCCTTTCCCTAACTAGTGGAGTTTAGTACCCCATCTCTTTTATCGTGGCCGGTCTGCGCACAGTGATGTATTTTATTTTAAACATGAGACATATACAAAAGCAGGCGCACTGGCCTTTAACATCTAGGATCTTCGGCCTAATCAAAACATAAGCATCATAGCTTATAAAAACTGGCTCACTAGCCTATAAAACATAGCATATACACAAAGGCTCACTGGCCTCACAATCGCACGCACTTAAGATGTTGTGTGCGGTATCCTAGAATGTGAAAACTTCCTCATTTTACTACGCAACACATGCACACAGTATGCCATGAAATGTGCATACACAAATGATATCAAAACAACTCACCAGCTTAAGTACATTTTCATTTACATTACAATTTGGTTTGACCTTAGGGATATTACAATCCCCTCCCCTTATTTATGCATTGTCCTCAGTGCATCATGTACCCATGTCCAACAAAATTTCAAAAATCCTCAAAAAGATGCGGGTATTATGTCCGCATTGCATCCTCATGTTCCCAAGTAGGGTCCTTAGGACCATACCAGGTCCATTGGACCTTTACAAGCCCTATGGATCGATTCTGTAGCTGTTTGATTTTCCGGTCCATAATGCGTACTGGATGCAACACTTGAAAAGCGCCTTCTTGCTCCACCTGAATCACATTCCAATCAATAACATGATTAACATCAGGTATATATTTCTTGAGAAATGATACATGGAATACATTATGAACAGACATAGATGCAGGAAATGCAATCATATAAGAAACTAGACCAATCCTCTCTAGGATTTCAAATGACCCACAATCGCGAGCTGCCAACTTGGAACAATTTCCCAACTTCAGGGAACTTTTGTTGGCCTTCACTTTCAAAACTACATGGTCACCCACTTTAAATTCCCTGTGAGTCCTGCCCTTATTAGCATAGATTTTCTTCCTATCTTGGGAAGGCTTTAAATTTTCTTTATTTTTATCATTTGCTCCTCCATTTCCCTGAGAAAATCTAGCCCAACCACTGCTCTGTCTGTTGGGTTATCCCATCTTACTGGAATGGTGCACTTTCTACCATAAAGTGTCTCAAATGGGCTCATCTTTAGAGATGCTTGGTACCCATTGTTGTAAGAAAAATATACCAAGTGTAGGTAGTCTTTCCATTTTTATGGTTTATCCATCACATACATCCTCAACATATCTTCAATCACTCGATTCACCCTCTCTGTTTGTCCATCTGATTCTAGATGATAAGCTGTACTAAAATTCAAATTTGTTCCAAACCCATTAAATAATCCTTTCCAAAATTTTGAAGTAAATTTTCAATCTCTGTCAAACACAATTGTCTTTGGTATGCCATGTAATCTGGAAATTTATTTCATATAAACATCAGAAATGTTCATTGCCTTGCGAGTGATCTTAACTGGAATAAAATGAGTAGCTTTAGTAAGCTTATCCACCACTACCATGATAGAATCATGTTGCTTGTTTTTTATGGGAAGTTTAGTGATGAAATCCATGGTTACAACTTCCCATTTCCACTCAGGAATGGGTAATGGATGTAGCAAAACAACTGGGTGTCTATGCTCATCCTTTACCTTTTGACATTCCAACATTTGGCAATAAAATCAACAACCTCTTTCTTCATGCCCGGCCAATAATATTGGCTCTTGACAGCTGCAATAGTTTTCTGATATCCTGGGTGCCTAGCATAAGGCACATTATGCATTTCTTTCAATATCATATTTTTCAATTCATTACAATTTGGTACATAAATTTTTCCCCTGTACCTGAGAATTTCATCACTATCTAGCTTGTATTCTTCAATTTTCTGCTGCAAATTACCTTGTTGTATTTTTTCCACTAATTCCTTGTATTTCAAATCTGATTTGGCAACCTATGTAATTCTATATTTCAAATCTTATTGGTACATGCTAATGGCTATATCATGCATTTCGTGTACTAATCTTTTGAGTGCATCAACCACTTTGTTCTCTTTTCCCTTGATATGCTTTATATCAAAGTCATATTCACTTAGAATTTCTAACCATCTGCTTTGCCTAGCATTTAGAGTTGGCTGATCAAATAAATATTTCATACCATTATTGTCTGTTCTTAGCTCATACCTTTTCCCCATGAGGTAGTGTCTCCATTTCCTCAAGGCATGCATTATGGTCGTCGACTCCAAATCATGAGTGGCATAGTGTCTTTCGTGCTCCTTCAACTTCTTTGATTCATAACATATAACAAACCCATTTTGACTGAGGACTCCACCAAGTCCCTCTTTACATGCATCTGTGCATACAATGAAGTCTTCATTTAGGTCTTCAATCCTTAGTATTGGAGCACTTGTCAATAATTGTTTCAAGTGTTGGAAACTATTTTCACAGTCCAATGTCCACTGAAACTTCACACCCTTTCTTTACAAGGAAGTGATTGGGTGTGCAATCTTTGAGAATCCTTCAATAAATCTCTTGTAGTAGCCTGCAAGACCCATGAATGATATGATCTCTGTCACATTCTTTGGCACTACCCATTCTCTAATGTCTTCTATCTTCTCAGGATCCACTGTTATTCCTTCCTTCGAAATGGTATGACCCAAATAATGAATTTTCTTCTGATAAAATGAGCACTTTCTCAACTTTGCATACAAATTATGCTACCTTAATACTTGCAAAACCTTCCTCAAATGATGCTCATGCTCTTCTTCTGATTTAGAATATATAAGAATGTCATCCAAAAATACAATGACAAACTTGTCTCAATATTCTTGGAAAACACCATTCATTAAGCACATGAAAATAGATGGTGCATTTGACAACCCAAATGGCACTACTATGAATTCATAATGACCATACCTTGTCCTGAAAGAGGTCGTGTTGATATCTTCCTCTTTAATCCTTACTTTATGGTATCCTGACCTAAGATCTATTTTTGAAAATATCTTGGCATCCTTCAATTGATCAAAGAGATCATCAATCCTTCGCAGAGGATACTTGTTCTTTACAGTCACTTTATTCAACTATCTGAAATCAATGCACAATATTAATGTCCCATCCTTCTTCTTCATTAACAATACTGGGACACCCCAAGGTGACACACTTGGGCATATATAGCCCTTCTTCAGAAGTTCTTCAAGCTGCATTTTCAACTCCTTCAATTCTGGTGTACTCATTTTGTAAAGAGTCTTTGACACTGAAGTTGCTCCAGGCATTAAATTTATAGAGAAATCAATATCTCTCTTTGGGGGTAGCCCTGGTACCTCCTTGAACACATCTTCAAATTATTCCAGGACTATATAATCTTCCAAATTTGGCACCTTATCTTTAGGTGTCTCTTCCATATGAGCTGCAAATATTTGACACCCTTTTCTGTAACATTTATTCAGCTGCAGTGCTGAAATTTCTTTGATGGTTACTACCCTTGGAATTCCCTGCACTTTCCTTAAGTTCCCTTCCTCATCCAAGCAAGTAAATGCCTTTTTATGACAGTCTAGGATGGCATGATTTTGGTCCAACCAATCCAACCCAATTAAACAATCATAGGAACCTAAAGACAATATGTTCAAATCTTCCCTGGTGTTCAACCCATTCATGTCCATAAGACATGACTTAACCATCTCATTAACTTTTCTTTTGGCTCTTGTAGCTAGTTTCACCAACCAAGATTTCCCATGCTTACTTCTTGGAAAATGAAAACTTTTCACCATCTTAGGTTTTATATAACTATGACTAGCTCCTGAATCAATTAAATTAGCAATGGTTTGGTTAATAATCATACCTTCCACTTCAATCATATGTGACTGATACTTTTCTTTCTTGTTGTCCAGGGCTACATAGATCCTTGGCACATTCCTGCCCATGTCCTCCATTGTTTCATCTTGTTGTACATTTTGCACAGTCCTCCCTTTTTCACCTCTGTGAGGACAATCTCTGAACATATGATCTCTTTTACAACCCCAACATTGAATAGGTGATTGCCTTGGCCTTTGACCCCCTGTGTCAATCATTCTGGGTTCTCTAGGAAATTTTTGTCCCTGAGTATTATTTATGAAGAATGGTGACTTATTTCCCTTCTTCCTTTGATCCATCTTGAACTTCTTTTTGTCTTCCCAAGATTTTTGTAAAGTTGGCCTTGTTTTTTGTTGATCATATAAGAATTTATCTCGCCTTATGGTCTCCTCCAATGTCTTTGGATCATCATACTATATTTTTTCACTGATGAATGATGGAAATCCACTCAAACACCTTTGAATCTTAACTGTCTCATCCTTGATGAAAGAGACATACTTCAGCAGTTCTAAAAACCTTCTCTCATATTCATATATTGTCATACTCCCAAGCTTGAGTTCAAATAACTCTTTGATTTTCTTGTCATAGTATCTCTTAGTCAAGTATTTCTTCTCAAAATACTTCTTCAATTCTCTCGAAGTAACACTTTTCTCTTTAATGTGTTGCACCTGCACAAGTTGATCCCACCACATGGATGCCTTTCCCTTGAGTTGATAGATGAAAATTCTACCTTCTGCATAAGAAGAATAATTATGAAATTGAAAATACTTTCTCATGCCCAACAACCATGTTTCTGCATCTTCATCTTTTTTGTGCTCACCATCAAATGTAGGAGGTTTGATTTTGTTCATTTCTCCTCGTAGCTCATCCACCCCAGATCCCTTATGCTTATTTACAGGGTATGGACTTGATATGTTGTGTGATATCTTATTGGAATTCCTCGGGGAGTGGTGGTGATGCCTGCTAACACTTCTTGATTTTCTTTTCTCATCATGAGACTTGTGACTTCCAGATTTGCTTGAGCCACTCTCCTTATCCAATTTCTTTTCTATTATGTTCAAGCTCTCCAATAACTTCATGTTGAAGTCATCCTATTATTCTTTGGCTCTCATAAACCTTTCATTATCATCTTTATGGCTTTGGACATCCCTCTGCAAATTTTTAACGGTCTCTGCCATGTTCATGGTTTCATTCCTTTCATCTCCATGTCCATTGCAGTTTGTTCCTTCAATGCCTAAATGGACATCCATCCCTCTAATATCATCCTCCTGACTGTGATTCCCATGTGCCTCTTCCATTACTCTGGACTCTATGTTGATATTGATCTGATCTAGTTGTTGTTAACTCTGCAAAAATGTGCAACCAACAAAACTTTGTTAGACTAACCGTTTCAACAATATCATGAAACATTATGAACCATTTTGGTTCAATAATATATCATAATCATTTCTTCTGATTTCCTAAAAGTTTGAATGCCTAGATCAATTTTCTGGGTGCATAATTATATTCTTTTGTCCAATACCTTTCCAACACCTTCTCACATGCTAAATTCCGAGTCTGGAGCATAAAGTTATGGTCATTTGAAATTTCCCCATTAACTTTTCTGTTCACACTTCTACTTGGCGCAATTCCACGTTGTAATTATGCATTCTTGCACTTACTCCATTGCAGATTTCATAGGATCTCAATTGGGTTTATTCATAAGCATATTATGGACATTATTTCCAAGTTTCACCTCATTCTGGGTTCTGGGTTGCTAGTTACAGCCTGCTGAAGTTCTAGGCCAATTTGTGTTTTTGGTCTGGAATGCTACAGGTACCTTATTTTCCATATTAAACACCTTTAACATGCCCAGAAATTTAACTCAGCTCTGGGACTGTCTTCTATGGTTCAATAGTTTTCCATTGACTTCTCCCGTGCCTCAATCCAATTCTGGAGCAGAAAGTTATGGCTCTTTGAAGTTAGTTGGGTCATACATTTTAACATTCACTGTTTGTGCTGTAACTTTTTCATAAAAACTCTATTTGATGAACAATTTACACCATTAGAAAGATCTATCTGAGCTCTTTTATTTGAGCTATAGAGACAGAGTGTACTTTTAGTACACCTATATCTTGTGTTTATTTGCTAAAAACGCTCTTAAGGCCCTCAAAAACGCGCTGCAAAAAGATGACGTTCAATGATATAAAACGTCGTAGAAATTCACTGATTTTCTGCTATTGTTCGCCCTTCAAACGACTTTGCATGCACAAAATTAAGCATGTACACCCATATTTACCATGTGCAGAAACAAAATGAGGTAAATCATGCTTCGCACACTTTAAAACCACCATGTATCACTTCTTTGTCATGCCACTAACTTGTGCGCACTACTTTTATGTCGCACACCAATATCCACTGCACGCAGTTTTTGTACCATGCGTTGATATCCACCACACAGTTTTTGTACTGCGCACAGATATTTTGCATGCATTTCACTCGATGCGCTGAACCATGCCATAATTTAGTACGCCCCCACCGCGCACCAATACTCTGTGTGCACCATTAACTAAACGGTCGTGAGACAACATATACCCACATTACGCGCACACCTACCAAACTCCACTGCACTATGCCAATACTGCGCACACCACGTGCACCATTATTATGAATGTCCACACCATGCACACTTCTTATGTGTATGCACACTGCGTAATGCTAAATTTAGCGCGTGCACCCGCACACCAACATTTTTCTGCGCGGCGCCAAAATTTAGCACGTGCACCAAAAAACCACTATTTTTCTGTACGGTACCAAAATTTAGTGCGCACACCCGCACACTAACAATTTTCCTCGCGATACCGAAATTTAGCGTGCACACCAGCATGCCAATATCTTTCTGCGTAGTGCCTAATTTTACCTATCACAATCTTTTCACTGTGCATCATGCATTTTTAGTGCACCCACCTGTGCACATTCACCTTTGTGCGCATCAAATCCTCGTGAATTCCGCTACAAAAATTGGGGCTTTTTTCCTAACTTTTTCCCCAATTTACCATAGACATTCTATAAACACAAAATTTGTTCAATTTCACCCCGATAACACCAATTCAACCTCTGCAATAAAAAATCGTCGTGGTTTGGCGTTTCTGGAATGAATTCACCCAAATCAATTCACGAACTGAGGATTTTGATTACAAAATTCGCTACATTTGTTGTGGCTTCACTGTAACTTCAAATTCCACCCATTCTAGATCCAAATTTTCTAGAATAGATATAAATCGGTAATGTCTCACCACATCTACGAATTTATCAATTTTCCCATAAATTTAACAACATAAATTGTGGTTTTTCCCAATTTTTGTACCGTATTGTAGCTGGACGCTCTGCAACTCAAAATTTGGCCACTTTGAAATAAATCCTCTGTGTAATTTCGCCTCAAATCAAATCATTTGGCCCATTCAAGCTCAGTGTTGAAAACTGAGGCTCTGATACCAATTTGTAACGTCCCCGACCACCCATGTTGGGCCACGCTATGCCAGAGAACGCTTTATGTTCTCTTTGAGGAACATATCGTAACATACCCAACAACTAACTGAGCTATGCTACATAATTTTTTTGAGCTACATGCAATTAAATTATATACACATAGAGCTCTTGTGAAAACATATATTTTAAATGTAACAGAAAAATACTTTACATAAATGCATGAATTCATACTGAAATAATAGTAAACACAGACATGCAGCATATACGGGAAATACCCATCAACATACAGAGAGTTATAATCATGCATAGGAGAAACCCATAAAATAGCACGTAAATAACAATGCAACATGTAAATTTATCACACAATTGACACTTATCTTTGTAAGAATATCACCAACTATGTGAAGACCATCCACGAACCTCCCACCCTTAGACCACACTGTTCATCACTCTCAATAGTGAGTCACCCTCGAGCGGGGACTAAACTCCACCTGGGTAAAGGGATTCCTAACCAGGATAAAGGCTCATAGACAACAAGAAATACTCTGTCTCAGGTGCTCACCCAACTGACAGCCTTCAGTCCCTCATTCCCCACATGCATGTCCTAACCAGGAAGTGTGCCCCTTCTCTACTCAATAGTCCTTCGGCTGCCCCACTTCCTTTCCGGGCTTCAACAACAGGCTGGACATGAATTCTCATAGCACTATAGCTGCAGTTTAGCACCTTCAGGAAATCAATTCCCAACAATTCTCTCACTCAGAGAATTTCTCATGAGCCTGACAACCCGCCTCTTTCATATCCCATGGGCCTGACAACACGCTTCTTCAATCTATCTCCCAAGCTAACAGCTATACCAACAGATATGGCTATGGATACAGTTTCGGTACAGTGAAATGAATGTCTGAAAGATAACTAAATGTGTGAGTGAAATGGTCATGGAATCATGGCTGGATGATGGATGGAATGATCGAGTGAATGATGGGAGAGTGTCCCGGAAAATGAACTAAGTCCCAACAATATGTATGCATGTCCCCAACTTGACACTTGTCATGTTGGGAGCTACTTTGGCCCACTTGTCCCCAACTTTAGAACTTATGATAAAATAATTATCCATACTTTATGTTTTAAGAAATATTAATATAATATTCCTTTTTGGCGTAAGCTCCCTAGCTTAGCCCTTTTCCTTAACTTTTTTCCCTCCCTTTCCCTAACTAATGGAGTTGAGTCCCCCATCTCTTTTATCATGGTCGGTCTGTGCGTAGTGATGTATTTTATATTAAACACGATACATGTATAAAAACAGGCGCACTAGACTTTAACATCTAGGCTCTTCAGCCTAATCAAAACATAAGCATCATAGATTTTAACAACTAGATCACCAGCCTATAAAACATAGCATATACACAAAGGCTCGCTGGCCTCACAATCACATTCACTTAATATGTTGCGCGTGGTATCTTGGAATGTACAAACTTCCTCATTTTACTGTGCAGTACATGCACACGCTATGCCATGAAATGTGCATACACAAATGATATCAAAACAACTCACGAGCTTAAGTACATTTTCATTTACATTACAATTGGGTTCTACCTTAGGGATATTACACTCTTCAGTCTTCTTCCTTCTGCTAGTTCTAGGTGTGTTCTATTCTTTTTGAGTGGCCTTGGGGCTATCAAGTTCAGGGTCAGACATCTCTGCAAGTTCAGCGGGGATAAGAAGGTCCATTGACTAGTCCCTAGTGATCTCCTCAAGGTCTTCTTTCGTGAGCTTATAGTACGATTGAAGTTGCTCCTGATGTTCATCGGCTCTCCATGTAATGTAGATGAAGTGTCGATATGCATTGAACTTCATCAGGGGTCAGAACCTCTGTACGGTGTTCAGAGTCATGTGAGGTTCAACTTCGTTGGCTCTCTTCAGCTGGAGGTAGTATGTGTGAAAAACAACGTTCGACTACCATTGTTTATTCATATCACTCGAGTACCAGAGTGTGGTGAACTTTGCAGCGAGCGACTCGAATGGCTCAATATCTAGGAAGGTCACACCTTATGGAATCTCCTAGCCAATAAACGCGATGAGGGTCAGGAGCCAACTAAATTGAAACTCGTGGCCCTGATCCTGTGCTTCGCAACAGTCTAGTTCTAACTAATCGACTAGGTACTTCACCCAATTCATCTGTAGGCCTTCCACGCACTTCCCTTCGAGGTCAATGAAAAAACTTGTGACCTGCGTGGGTTTGTTATTCCTTACTATTTTTCCAGCTATTAACTAACATGCTAGGCACATTACACCATTATGGATGGAGGCTACCTTATAGCCTCGTGTCCCCTTCTCAACATTGTCGTAGGTGTCCTTAATATTCTATGCTAGTGCACGACCTGTGGCTTTTCCTGGATAACACTTCTGCAGGTCGGGTCCTTGCATACTTAATCTGGTTATCCTATGGATCAGCTTCAGATTGACTGTGATACGGTGGTCTAGCCATAAGTATCGCCATGGTGACATGAAAGTAGAAACTTGACACAGGCATTAACTTCCTGGTGCCTTCCGAAGTGTGGGATTTTCATTACGTTTAATAGGGTGGACTGCGTGAGTTTCAGAGTCCACAAATGGGGGATTATCTTTGAGTTCTTCCCTTTCGTCCTGGTCAGGTATTTATATGGGGTGAGCATACTGTGGTTCCTGCGATCTCTAAGGTTGAAGTTGTTGAACTTCAACATGGAGATCTTGTACTGTTGCGCTCGAACTACGCATATCCCCTTCGGGAGGTATGTAATGACCATGGTCTACTCGAAATATCTAGGCACACTATCACGACTCACCGTGCCAGCTAGAGGCGGGATGTAGTTGGGCAGTATGATCGGGATCATCTTTGCATTTGCTAGGTTTTCTGTGTGCTTGGTTCTCTTTTCTGCCAATGGTCGGGATGGTCCGACTCCGCGAGCAATTGATGGGGAGGATTTTAATCCTCTCATCGATGACTCTTGTACACCTATAGACATGACTGTTTCTTACATTACTCTTTCAGTCATGAGTTCGATGAGAAATTCTTCGACAATTTTCTCTGCAGCGCTAAGCTTGTCCGACATGCACACTCGTGGTTGAATATCTCGGGTTTGAAGAGTAACTACTCAATGCAATGGGATGTATGGCAATAACGTGATTCTCACTGTGCAAAATAAATTAATATGTGGGCTCAGATTCACGGTTAGAAAAAGTGTTCTCGGTGCAAGGCTCGACAAAATAAATAGATAACTTTGCAATGAATCTCTTGCAACAGGTGAGAAGCCTTCATTAACTAAGTTATGTCCACTATGGAATGATCCCAATGGTCTTGTGGTGAAATTTCTGACCATAAATTCCTTTATACCCATTCAGGGCGTCGGTCTAATGGTTATACTATTCCCAACGGCTATATTGCTTCGTCATGGCGAAGTGCCATGTGACATTGTTCTGATATCCTGGCGAAGTTCCAATTTTGTAAATTTTCCTTCTGCGAAGTTCCCTCTAGAACCTTTTATAACTTTTTGATCTTAGCTTTCTTTTTACTTATCTTTCTAGCCTTTTTCCCAGTGAGTTTCATCTCGGTATTCCTTTTTCCATTCTGATTCTTATCTCCTCTTGGCATAGTAACTTCGCGTTTTTGAGGTTCTTTCCTAAGATTCGAGGGTGGTGCTTCTTCTTCATATGGGGGAGGTACCTCAGTTTTTTGCGAGTCTCCTTGTGTTTTTGTAACTTCAGTATCCAAGTAGTTGATGTTAAATAGCTTCGATCTGTTTTCCTATTCTTTAATCAGGTGTGTGATCCTCCTAGTCATGGAATCTTTTAACTCTTTCTTCTTCTTCTCTAAGACTTCTTCTTTCCTTCTGGCCTAATCTCTTTCAATCTAAGTTTTTCCAAGTAATATTGAAAATGGGGCACTATTCTCAATAAATTTAACAATCTCAAAATCTTATTCTGTCGAAGTTCCATTGGAATTCATAGATATCTGAGTGAGATTCCCACACAGGTTCATCATCTTTCCTATGAATAATCCTATTTCTCCCAATGAAGGAATCATATAAGTCTTTCCTAAAGTTTCTCAAGTTCTTTCTGTCATAATATTCACCTGTGTTTCCTCATCCAAAACACAGCCAATGTCGAAGTCTCCTATTCTTGCTTGTATGCATTCTTTTTATTTGAATATCTCTGATAAGCTGACATGTTGGTGGTCATTCAGTGTTTCTTTCATCTGTAGCAATACTTTCTCTGATTCTTTCTGGGTTTCTGCCATAATCTTAGTTTATGGATCTACCTTAGGGTTTTCTTGTCTCATATTCATTCTTTCAAGATTAGCAATCATTCTAGGGAAATCCAATACTTCATGGTCCATAGCTTTACAACAAAGACAACTAGATCTTCTACTAGGGAATTCCTTAGCTAGATGTCCTGGTCTTCTGCAACTGTAACAAAGGGTTAGTCCTCGTTTTCTTTTAAATTATCCCTAGCCTTTCCTGTACTATGCGCTAGGATCATAGTAGCTAACCTGCAACAAATTCTTTCTAGGGTTCTGCATCCAATTGTTAGTCCAAACATTCTTTCTATGCATAGGTATAACATATATTTCACTATTCTTATCAGATCTACTTATATCAAATATTCGCTCATCTATCAATGCCCTAGCTTTCAAGCTAGGACAAATCTTATCAAATATACCTAGATCCATTCTCTTGAAACAAAAAAATTCCACTAATCTTACTTTCAGCAGAGCACAAAGCTTTCAGATCTAAAACTTTTCACTATTCTTACCTTTAACAAAGCACAGAGCTTATAGATCTTACCTCTTTTCTTCAGATCAGGCTTCTTTTCTTAGCACATATATTCACAGATTGAGTAGAATACTATGCACAAGGGCAATAGATCTATGCACAAATATTTCACAGTTTCAGGTCATATCTTCGCACAAAGATCCTTTTTCCTCAGTTCCCATCAATCATAGTTTCAAGTCCCAGCAATAGAACCATTTGTTGGCACAGGGGTAGACCAAGGGTTCAACGCTACAACAATGAACCAACAAAACCCTAACTATCGACCTCTTCAGCAACACCTGCGAAGAAGATGAAGTCTCACCCGAGGTAGAGGCAGGGGTGGTTGTAGGGATCATATGTATACAACCTTAGCTGGGACACAAATCTGTGATTCTAGCACTTAACAAAGTGTTAACTCTAAAAAACGCACCGGCATTTTTGAAGGAAATATACCTAATCTTGAAGGGAAATTTTCACTAGCTTCCCTAGCTCCAAATCCAAATCTGATTGTACCATTGGAAAGTTTACGATATGTAGATGTCGATCGACTATTGGAATGTGTGAAACGGATATTTTATGGCTGAGAAAATTGATTTTTCCCAAAGGCAGTTTTTCTGAAAATTCTGACTTTCGGTGGTTACGCTACCCGAAAAATGTGCCAGTCAACCACCGAAAGTGACTGTGTGCAGAATTTGAGAAAGTTTTTGCACAGGTCGAAGATTTTCGAGATGAAATGATATGAAACCTTTTCCAATAGGTGTTTTATGAATTATCACACTCACTCCAGCACTCATTTTTGACATATGATAAAGAAAAGGACGATTTCAAAGGTCTATGGCTAATTTCAGTTGAACTGAAAAACAGGGTATCTTGCCAGCTCAGCCAATTCGACTTGGCTTCAGTAGAAGAAGGGTATTTTAGCCTTGGAAGGCTGTCTCCACATCACCAACATCCAACAGGAGAAAAATCAGAAGATCTACCACTTTTTGAGGACAGATTCCTTGTATCTTGTAAACAGTTTTACTTTCTATTTTTAGTAGATCTGATCCATGTTTTTAGGATCAGATGGTTGTTTTGTAATCTTATAAATATCAAAATAAGAGATGAACTGAGGGTTCAATCTTGGATACATTTGGCCTATGTACTTAGACTCTTATTTTGATATGAATCACAGTTTTCTTTTGCTACTAATATCAGATTTTCTCATGTGTTTCATTGCTCTGTAATTCGATTCAATT
>ML777867.1:786132-814750 GCA_009831015.1 Picea engelmannii
CATTCGAATGCATGATAAGTTGTTCTTCTCATTAGCCATCCTCAGTTATCCCATTGATCCACACACATTGATTATTGATTTCTTAAGTTACCAAGCATCCTTAGCTTACAACCCTAAGGAGTTTCTTGGAGTGATAACACAAAGCACTTAGCACTTATCATTCATCAGTATCCATTTCTTAGTTACAACGCAGTTAAGTCCTACTCTCAGCGCAGATAAACCCTAAACTACAGAGCATCATAGTATTCATCCAGATTTAAGATATTTAAGCACTAAGAACATTTACATAGGTTAGATCTAACATATGTTCATATCAAGCACTAAGAATCAACAGATCTATCTATCCTTCATCTATATTAAATCACTAAGAGAGTAAACACATAAGCATATCAATACATCACACAAAGCATAGAAACACAACATGTATGTGGTTCACCCCCACCCTGGGGCTATGTCCACCAGCTCTTATCTTCTTTATTTTCTTTGGTCAATCTTCTTACAGGGACATAGCATCAAAATCCTACTCCGTAGAAGATAGGAGATCTGTGCGCACTCTGCTAGATCCTCCTTCTTCGAGCTAGGCTATAGCACCAAACCTTACATAGTCTCTTACAGTTACTTGCACTTATCCTTGCAAGCCTTACACAATATGCACATAGCACTTACAAATCTTGATCACATAGATCAAACACTAGCACTTAGCACCACATCACATAAATCCCCCCTTCCTTACATTGCTTAGACATCTATTTATACATTACAAAGTCGGGCCTAAACATGGGTAAACCCATTGGTCGACATTCCCATACCCATTACATAAGCCCAAAATGCAAAAAACCCTAAAAAAGGGCCAAGATCCTAGGATCTCCGCTTCGTCTTTCACTTTGCCTTTGACATTCTGTCGAAGTCCCAAAAATAGGTCCAATATGACCAAGAATCGACAAAACTTGGTCAAGGGCCAACATGCACTGGTTAGGACCATATGAAGTAAAAACTCTCACAGATGGAGGAGCTTTATAGTTGAAGGAATTAGGAGGAACATAACTCAGAGGGATGATCAATGGGAGTAGAATGAAGTTTTACAAGGACAGTAGACCACCCGCAACTTGAAAGTCACCACGAAAAAAAAAATGGAGGCACCAAAAGGTACCAACAGAGGCATAGTGTGCTGAAACTAGAAGGAGCATGCACCGAAACTAGAAGGAGCACGCACCAAAAGTATAAGAAGAACACACTCTAGGAAATACTAGCACGAGGGGGACAAGGCCAATGGTCAGTTCAAAGAAGAAATAGCAGGAAAGGCAGAAATGAAAAAACAAGTGCCAATTGACAGAGGATATCAGAATTGAATGTTGGAAACGACTAACGAGATGTCGCATTAATCGCACCAACTGGCGACGATGAGGGAAATCAATGGAAAGTACAAAGGAACTGATGGTTCAATTAAAGCATAATCAGGGAAACATCTCCGACAAGCTTCACATGACATCAATACAAAGAAAGGACGTGGGAGCGGAAAGGTTATTGCAAAATTCGAAAAGGCACAGAGCGATAGAGCATACACAGCAGAGAGTAAAGGTTGTATAGGTTACAAAGGCTACTAAAATGAATACAAAATCTTTACCACCATTGAACCACCCAAATAGGGAGAACTGAGCCAGACTGCCAAACGACCCCGAAGTAGTACCAGAGCACAATCGCAACCTCAGGGAAGCGAAAATCAACCATCTCAATCGCCAGAAGTCGTCAATGTGGATGGAATCCCATCGTCAGATACAACACTAGGAATACCCACACCCATTGAGGAAGAAACCTAGTAGGAAACACCAGCAAGCATGGACATTGATATGCCAGAAGAGGGGAAGGGCCGATAGAGTGAGGATGCAAGCAACCAAGTGCAACCCAAAAACCCTATAGAAGCCCCGAGATTCAATGGGACGACTCCAAACCAGGAAGAAATGGTCGTGCAAGAAGAATCACAGAAAACCACGGTAGAAAAACCACAAGAGGGAGAAGTGGAAGATGCCATTGGTCGATCAGAGGAGTATGTCGAAGAACAAACAATGGAGGTTGGAACCTCAAGTCATCCACCACAATGAAAGGGAAAGGAGACAGTACCTAGGTCACTGTGCAGGAAACCCACCACAATAATTGTCTTGATGCGCATACTAGAAGGGGTACGTGTACCAACAAATATGTTAGTCTATGTAGAGAAATTGAGGTACTCAGACCACAATGTAACAGACATGGACAAGTTCCCAGAGTTTTCCAAGCAAGTCTACCTACAAACTGTGGGTATAGGACCCTTTGAAGAACCAATTCATCAACCAGTCCAGTGGGCAGCAGGACTGGCCAAAACCGAAATTCTAGGTCTATTGGACCTACAACACTTTGGGAGAGGCTAGTATCAAAACAACTCTATCAAGCAGCTGATGGCGGTCACACATGGCAGATATCTATGGATGTAACAACTTGTCTCAATAGACATAGAGATTATCGCACACATCACAGGGCTGCCATCATGGGGCATGGATCTTGCATAGTTCCTCGAGGACAAAACAAAGGAGAAATCATTGGCCGAGGAGATGAAGAAGAAATACGACACTAAAAGGGGCTTGCGTAGAATCATTATTAGGCGTATTAGTGGTGTCACGACAAGAATGACCACAAAAATTATGGCATGCAAGTTGCTCAGGAAATTCTGCAAGGAGGAAGTCTCGGTCTGGGTTGTCACAGTTGTAGCACAGTGTGCCAAGGGCACCACACTCAGCTAGGCCCCTTATTTGTTGAATCTAATCCTAGAAAACTACAAGGATGCGTAGGATTTGGGGACAAAATTTCATTATTCATGGATACTCATCCTGATAGTCGTGATGGGATGGAAGTATCCGGAGTAATAATTTTTTTCCACTAAACCCAAACCCTTCCATGGAGCATGATAATTATCTCTTGGAGCTGCTTCAGATGCCAAGAATAGAAAATTGAATGCATCTATATTCGAAGGATGTCTTTGTGACCTACAGGACACCATCACCAACACTTGGAGGGTAACACCGGAAGCTCTTGTACACTATCAAGGCATATCCAAATTAAAAGCCATTAGAAATGCGATATGGATCCAGGCGTAGAAGGACCCCAACAATAAATGGCTACAATTGTGTTACTTCATTATGGAGGGAGACATAGAAATGGCCATTAAGGGTTGGGAAGACGAATAGAGGATTCCAGTCCTCACTCAAGAAATACCCGCAGAGATAGAGGAGGAGGAGATAATACAAGAACACACACATGATGAGGAGGTAGAGCAAGAATAGACACAGCCCGAGGAAGTAACAATTCCTAATAAACCAAGGACATGTCAGAACAAGGCACAATAGAAGAAAGGGGGGACATCCAAGATAAGAGTCCATATGGGGAAGAAGAACAACACACAAGTGCCATAGGTACAACAAAAATAGGCTTAGGAAACATAGGGAACTACATCAAGTGTTACTCCACAAGAGAAAGGCCAAACTAATTGGCTAGTCACCCAGACAAGGGGTGCGCACAAGAATGCAAAGGCATATAGAATGCCCCCATAATACACGATCATTGAGGATGATGCGGACATGGTCAACAAAATGATCCAGGATCACACAGTCGAATATTTCGAGAATGTTGTGCACCAAAGGGACAAAATTGAAGAAGAGTTGGCATACATGCGACAACTCCTCAAGAAAATTGGGGAAGCGCAGACAGCTGGCAGCAGTGTTGAGATGGGTTTGTCAGCATCATAGATAGGAAGTGAAATTGGATCAAGTGAGAAGGATAGGATCTAGATGACATCACAATTGATCTCAACATTTCATGTCACACCCAGCATGCTACGCATGGGCGATATCGTGGGGCAGACATCCCTCAAGGACTTGTCTCAACTGCAGTTGGTATTGACATGGATACCAACCAAAGAACTGCATAAACTACAGGTCAGCGTTACATAGGAGGTACAGTCTTGCGCATGCATAAATGCAATGGAATTGCAGAAGACAAAGGATAATTGGGATGGGATGGAATTGGTACTTGAGCCGGCCAATATCGAGACCAAATAACGCACAGACTAATGTAGTTACTGGAACATAAAGTGGTCATAGCCTACGATAAAATCCCAAAGAACGCGCAAACGGATGAAGTCACGATGACAGAGAAAATTGATCAGATTATGTAGACAATTGATCAATACCAATAGGAGATTGAGTATCTCTGGGAGAATCTCACACCCACCTCTCCACCAGTGATGAAGGATCAAAGGAAGTAGGAGGAAACTGTGCAAATAGAAGAGATAAAACAACAAGTTCACGCAATGACCGACTTGTTCGAGAAAGCAGCACAACTCTGGATGAAGCTGGAAGAGGATCAACAGGCCTGGCAGTGGGACCAGGAAGGAGAAAGGATAAGTGCAACGATTCAAGACCTCAAGCAGAGGAAGAATACAATGTCAATCACGGAGTGTGTCAAAGGAGCGTAGGAAATGAAGAAAATGTAGGCAGAACTCATAGCTGCGCAAACACGGAAAAAGGAGTTCCAGGCTCAAATGGAACTGCTCTAGGAGTGAGAAGCAGAGGTCATTGCATAGGCAAAGGAAGCCAAAACATATATCGCACAAACCCAGGCATAATGTGCAAGAATGGTCAGCGATGAGATTGCAGTGCATATATTGGAAGAACTCAAGCAGAATATCGAGCAGGCCCAAACATAAGCAATGGAGCTCATGGAGAAGTTCCAAGTGATCACAAGGGAGATCGAAGAAGCACATAAGCGTTAGGTGGCTTGAGATGAGCCACATATCAGTGTTGGGGTCCTGTTGGAATCCATCCAAATTGGAAAGAAAGGTTATTTTGGGAAGAAAGGCATGCACAAGGAAAGCGATGGTTGGAAGGAAGAGTAGCATGCATGCATGCATGGAAGACCTAACGACATTAGGGTTAGTTTTTTTGTAATACATTGTAATGGTTGATGAGCCAGAAATGTATATATATAGATACCTAGGAGAGTAGTGGAGAGACACAAGAGAGGCAAGAGGCAGTAGTTGTTTAGTCTGAAGAGACGACGGGAGAAAGGCCGAGTCATGTTTTGATAAATAGTTTGTAATACTTTTGTTATACTACCTAATTTTGTAAGTTATTGAGTTGTAGAGGGTCATAAGGGTATATATTGAGGGTTATATCATAGGATGAGGAGCCCGGTGGTGTCTATTCCTCCTCATAATAGATCTCGACCCGATTGAGGATGAATCGTAAAGCACACGACACTGTAGTTTTGGAACTGCCATAATAGAAGAGCTTGAGAGATAGATATTTGTGGACGTATCCCAAGAGGGGGTGAACCACGGTAAAACCTATGTTATGTGATTGAATTCTTGTGTCTCTTTTACTTTTTATGAGTAAATGTTAGACTGATGTATGAATGAATGAATTTGATTACATCACATGCATTAATGGGAATGCCAGTAGATTTCTTAATAATTAAATGGAACTCTTAGCACACACTTCCCAGATATCCATTCAATCCTAGACTACAAACACTTGAATATTGCAATCACCCATTAAGACTATCTCGGGTGAGACTGCGTAGTGCACCCTGTGTACTGTGTTTCCTTCTGGTTTACCAAGAGGGTTGATAGTTTTAGAGACTTTGTTGGAACCCTAGGAGACTTGAACCTGGGTCAATCATGTTAAAGGTATAACTCAGATAAATAACCAACAGAGAGATCAGAGGAAGGACTAAGCAAGATAATTCCATAGATAGAGAGAAAAGTGTAGAGGAACATCGCATGGAGGAAGTGAAATACACACAAAAGAAGTGATTGCACCATAAGAAAATTGGAAAACTACGCAGATAAGTAATAAATACCATTAAGGGCATTGAAGGGCAGAAATGATGGTTAAAAAGTGCCAATGACAAGGCATAAATATGACACATAGTCATAAATGGAAAAATTCATTAGAGATCGTGACAACCTGGTGGAACAAGGAAACAATCCAGTAGAAGATTTGGTAATAAAGCAGTGTTAAATCAGACATTCATTACACAAATGGTGGATTATATAGTTAATTCAGGTGTGAAGGTATATGGACCATTGTAAAAGGTACACAAAATCCACAAAAGATCGAAAAACACTCATCATTTTCATTTGGAGTTGCAATAAAAAATAGAGAGTCAAGAGGAGTGTTGCAAAGCCCGAGAAAAACCACAGAGATGAAGCAATTTTCACCTAGTAACCAAGTTAAAAACATGGCACCACCAAGGGTAGTAGTGTAGGGATAGAATAAATCCTAAACAAGAGAATAAATAGTAGAACCATAGGTTTAGGAGACTTTGGGAGTATCATCATCGGAGCCAAGGTTTCCTAGGGACTACATTATGCCGAGGAAGGATGATGCTAAAACAGTAACATTGAAAAACGATGCCAATTATCCATTGGTGACACCGCCAATCTCAGTGAGGGTCATCATCAATGAGGACACGTTAGGTAAAGTGTTGCAGCTCAAATACATGGACGATGACATCGGAGATACAGTGAATTTCCCTGAACTTGTGCCGAGTGAATACCTGGACCTAAAAATAGTTCTAGTGATGAACCAAAGCATACCTATGCCAAAGGTATGGGCTAGAGGATACATGCCAATTTCTATAGACACATATCTCATTTCCCAAATCATTGGATTACTGTCATAGGGGGAAGATCCCACCTTGTTGTTTCCAGACAAAAATAATGACAAGACTCTATCTGAGTCCATGAAGGGGAAGTAGGACACAGTTAGAGGTATGTGCGGGTTGGATGTACCAAGTATATGCAACCCAACGGTATGAATTGTGATGCAAGAATTGGTGTGCAAGTTGCTGAGAAAGTGAAAGAAATACCAAGTGCCCGCAAGTGTGATATTTGTGGATGAGAAGTGTGTAGAACGGGTATCGATGAGCTCGGCATTATTTTTACTTAACTCATCGATTATGTGAAAGCACATGACATAGGCCTGGAATTCCACTATTCTTGGTTGTTAATATTGATTTCATTCATAGTGTGGGAAGAACTAGAGGATGCATAATTTTTGGGTATGAGAGTTAATTTGTGCTTGTCCACCAAGTATCAAAACTTTCGGTACACGACGAAAAAGAGAAGAAAGATAGACATGAACGTTGAGTTATTTTTGTACAATGAAAGGATTAGGAAGTGTATCAAGGATACACCATGCATTTCACCACAGCTTGTAGAGGTGTACAGTTCAATGCAAATTTTCATCACATGTACATACAAACAAAGAAATACCCGAGAGAGGAATGAGTCCAAACAAAGTACATAATCAAAAAGGAGGACATCCAACTGATTATGCAGGATTGGGACCCAGACTAGACATTTCTTGCGAATGAAACAAAGATGGAGCACCGTGAAAGTGAAGAACAATGCCAAGGCAATGGTCAAGGAAATGGAAAAGGAAATAATGTAAGTGATATGCAAAATACAATATGAAAAGAAGTGGAAAAGAGGAAAGACAAGGGTAAGAGGACAACAAAATATGTGCGCAAGAAGACGAAATACCATAAAGAACCAGTTGTATACACTTTGATAGATGACAATATTGATAGAATCAATTACCAAGTGATGGATTCCACAGTGGAGGAAGCTCAACAAATGTCACAGAAACAAGAATAATTTCACCAGAAGGTGCAAGAATAGTTAATGACATTGTAGCAGCTATTGGAGCTAGCAAGGATAGCACCAGAACGAAGATCCAGTGAAGGACCAACAACGAGCACTATTGAGGAAGCAGGGGACACCATGTCTTACTTGTCAAAGATCGCAACAAGATGTGGAGTTTTGAATATCTCGCCAGATGCAATTGAGTTCCCCGTGACAGAAATGAAGGAGAAGGCATGAGCACTAAGTCATATGGACTTAGTCATTTCATAGATGCCCATAGGATTACTACAAGGCTTGTAGAAAGGTATTACACAACAAATATAGTTCCACATGGAGTCAATATCCGAGGATTTGGCTAAGGTAACAATGAATAAGTCATAAATGCATAAGAATTTGTTGACACTTGAATCCGTTAGAAATGAAATGACAACCTCACGAGGATGTAAATCCCCCTTGTGTTTTTAAAGAGGCGATACTCCTCTTTAGATTTTCTTGGAATTTTTATATAATCAAAATGTGGGTCTTGACAAAAGTTCGTCATAGAAATTCAAAGAAAAAATAAATATTGCGAGAAAATAAAAGGAAAATGTTTTTATTTTTATTTTTAAAGAAAGTTCTTGAGAAGGGACCAGGAATCACACACTTCACACATTTAAAGAAAATAAGAAATATTTCCTCACATCCATCATAGTTTAAGATAATTATTTATGATCGTATAAAAATAAAATAAAAGATGATCTGCATGCATAAGATAACTTTAACAGAGTGGAAACATGGGAAGCTCAAATAAAGATAATGATAGATCAAACTCACATACTTTATATTCTGAAAACAAGGCTACAAATCATAGTCGAGATTGTTTCCAAAGTAGCTCTCTTGAAATTTATAAAAATATATAGTCTGTTACATATTCTTTGAAATTTTAAATTGTGTTTGTCTTAAATACTGGGATTGGGGCTCTCGTGGACCATAAAGAAAAGAAATACAAGAAATAATATTTTAGAAGGAAGATGGTGGGTGGTAGAAGAACATCAAGACTTGGTAAGAAGAAAAGAGAAGTTATCATTCTTCGGTTAAACCTTTCTAGTGAAAGAGGTGGAATAACTAGATGAAGGACTTGATAAAGAAAAAGAAGGATATGATCAACATAAACTTACTATGATGGTCTCTCGTTATTTCATTTTCTTTTTGATGTCCTTTTATCATTTTCATCAATGGTTACATGAACTGTCTCAATCGTTTCTTTTCCTTCATTGGTCAGTTTATCGATAGCTTTCTTGAACCATTCTTCGATGTAACTCTTCATTGGTGCCACATTGATTTCATGACGGATTTTGATGTTGAACATCTCACCCTCCAAGTATCTCAAATCAAGGGAAATGCCATGTAATGTTTCTTCAATGTCGTGATTTTTTACGGAGTAATCCACTAGCTAGTTATCTATGGCATCCTCATCATATTCAATTATACCATAAAAATTTTCAATTGACAATCCTTTAAAAATTGAGACAAATTCATTGAAAACATCATAAAAATGCGAGGATTTGTGCCTCCGCAACGCTTGGTACGAAAAGGTCACTGGGTCGAATTCACAATTTACCTTCTTGCAAATGGAAAATTTAGGAAACTGACAGCAATATGCTATTGCAAAAACCAAATAATAATCCATAAATAATATCTTATATTTTTTATACTATGACAATTGGGAAGACATTTCAATGGAAATCAACTTTCCCCAATCGGAAATGGATTTCTCCTTGACAGTAAAATATAAGATATAAAGAATCATACGGGAAATGATGGAGGTATTTTCTTGGCCTGTCACTCTGGTGAATAACCAAGAAATTTCCCGAAAGGGGTTTTTGAACAAGTTGAACTGCAATCTGGTAATATATTCAGAGATGGTTGCAGGATTCTCCAATAATTCAGGAAAGAGGTCCACACTATTGTCATGTTTTTTCAAGAAGTACCTAGAAGATTCACCTTTGAAAGTGAGTGTTAGCTCTGGGAGATTTAACATTTTACGAAACAATTGAGTTGAGAGAGAGATGGGAGAATGGTCTTGAAGTTGAATCATCCGTTCACTTGGTATATATTTCTCAGCGCACTAGGAAACCAATTCCTTGTTGTCGAAAACCTCAGGAACACAGCCTGCACGAGAAATTTTGGATGTCCATATTACTTCCTTCTGAGTAGATGGGGATGGATAGTAAGAATACACTCTAGACCACTCAAAGTTCTGGTCCTCAAATAAAAAAATGTTCAAAGTATCTCTTCATAACTATTTTCGAGTTGTTGTTTCCATAATTTGACGAGAGCATTCTTTTAATCTCGATAATATTTGAAATGAGCACTTAAGAGATATAATAAAATCTTCCGCAAATCATGTTTTAATGTGGTTTAATAAAAGGTATCCTTGAGCCCTTCTCTCATTAATGAATATATTTACAAAACATGCATGATGATCTATTATCATTAAACCATACTAAATGCATATTGGGAAAAGCACGAAGCTAGCAGGGATGGACGATAGCAATTAAGATTTGAGAATTTTTGTGAACCCATGAACCCGCGAACCCGCGATTGTGAAAGGTTGAAAATTGGATAAGTTTTGTAATGTGGTCGGTCAAACTCAATATAGGATAGGTGAGATACTTATGAGATTGGGGAGTCTGATGGTAAAAATGTAGATTGCAGATATTTTGGGTGAAAAATGTATATCACAGAACACGGGATATGAAAGCTTGAACCCGCGAACCTGTGACTACATAAACGACTAAGTATAGGATAATGTTGCGGCTTGTCAGACTCAATATGTGGGAATATGGATGGATATGAGGATATATGAGTCCGCCAACCTGCAAACCTATTTCTTTTGGAACAACAACCAAGTATAGTAACTGGAAAGGGATAATAGAAGGGAGAAAATAAAATAGGAATTTGGGTAAGTATAGAAGAAGGAAAATAAATGGACAAAATAAAATAGAAAAATAGAGAAGGGGAGGGAAATTTTGGAAGCGGGAATTGATATCAGCAACTAGCTCCAACTATGGGATGATAACCCCCTGTGGGTTGTCAATAATTCAGAATCTTCATGACCAGGTGATTTCTCCCGTTGGGCTATGGAGTCAAAGGTAAGAATATACAAACTGAAAAATAAATTTATGTACAAGGAAAATGAGAAAATTTTTCAAGAGAAGAAACCTTTCAAATGTTTCTCATTGATAGGAAGCATTAGTATTTTACCCTTCATGTATTGGAGCATATAGGAATTGAAACCGAGGATATTTTTGATGACGTATGGTCCAATCCAGAACGCTTCAAACTTTGTATGCATTGATAATTTTTCCTTGGAATTTTTCCAAAGTAACACCAACTCTCCCTTCTCGAAATTATTTATAGTTGTGCTCTGATAAAAATATCTTTTGACACTCTTATACCTTTGAGAATTTTGATTCAGTACTTTTTTTCGTTCTTCTTCCAATTTCAACAATTGGTTGATTCTCCTTTGGATGGGCAAACTGTCTTATGTATCTTCTATATTAACCATGAAATTCAATGCATTGAGTTCAAGGATAATTGGCATCTTCGCTTCTTTCCCATAAACCAACGTATACAGGGACATCTTGGTGCTATCCTTTAGAGTCATTTTGTTTGGCCATAATGTATCCATCTGTAACACATCCACTACCATAATCAAGTTTTTCGTTGATTTATGTAGAATCAGAGCCCCCGAAATATCTACGGAGGCATAGCGTAAGCTAGTTCTCTCTCTCTCTGCTCCCATGTGATCGCGGGTCACGATCACAAGTCAAATAATCATGGCGCCTCTTTGTATTTCGTGCCTTGGTGCTACAGGAATGTCGAATCGTTCAAATATGCAACCACCGAACCCCGACAGGGCTAGTGACTGGCCAATAGGGATGAATCCCTATAGGGTTAGCAAATGGCCATTAGGAACGACCCTGTCGCGCGGTTGAGTGGAGTACAGATGGCGAGAGGAGAAACAAGACCTGGAGGGTGACGTGACAGGAGGCGGGTTCCACTTCACATGCCACACCATTTCGAACCCCCCCCTCCCATTAAAGGCAGAATGGAAAGGGGGTCCAGAATCCGCCTGAATGTCGTTGATCAAGGTGAATAAATCCTGACCGTTCACGAGTTGCGTGTTCGATTCTGGACCCCCCCCTCACCGCTAAAGGCAGAACAGCAAGGGGGCTCTGGAATGAAGCCTCAGTAGTAGATCTATGTGGGTGGACTCTGGACGTCCAGATCTGCTCGCTACTTACCCTAATGCGCATTCGCGCCCCAGCTTAAAGCCGAAATCTCTTCCTCACATATCACGGTCATCCCAGACCCTGGATCCTCCGAGAGGATCCTATCCATTCATCAGAGCCTAACCACATGCTAACATCTCAATGTTTATAAGTCTGGATTTCGGGGTTTCAGAGCATAGGGGAACATGCCCTTCGGTATCTCGAATGCCGAAACGTCGAAGTTTCGAACAAGCCTCAATCGGTGATTAGCCCCTTGGGTTATGCCTTGGTCAATATGAACTCTTCCCATATGACCACAGTCTCTCTTCCGTCGGGATTTATCAAGGTGAGAGCCCGACATCTTGTCAATGGGACTCCCGAATCCCCGATCCCCTATTTCCCGAAATGGGTAATCTCTCAACACGTAGCCTCCCGAAATTTGTCAGTCTATGACTACTTCGGGGTTTCCACCATGGAACATCCCGATCTCTCATCACCAGAACTCCCAAGTTCTTGATTCCCAATTTCCTGAAATGGGAAATATCACGACACATGGCCTCCTTTAATCGGACAACCCAAATCTACTTTGGGGTTTCTACCATGGAATTCCCCAATATTTAGTCACCAGAACTCCCGAGTTCTCGACTCCCGATTTTCCGAAGTGGAAAATCTCTTGACATGTGGCCTCCGTTATTCGGATGGTCCAGTTCTATTTCGGGGATTTCACCCCTATTCAATGGGGGTTTAACCCTCGAGTATCTCCTGATAGATCCAATGGCTGTCGGGTTTTCCAGCCGAGATCTAACAGCTCAGACAGGTTCCTAACTTGTGTGCTCTCCCACGACTCCCTAGACATGGAAAGATCAATGGTCTGGATGCTCTCATGGACCTTGGGGATCTACGGTCCCGATCTCTTCGCTACCCATGAAGACACAGAAAGTCACAGGGGTAAGGCACTTAACATCCTACTTTCTCCTACCAAATCTAACGGTCATGAGTGACCACAGATTTCCCAACGGAATCTCATCCTTCGATCAACACCTATCAAGCTTAAGGCACTTAACTTTCCAGCTTCTTCTTCTTATTTGACGGTCGTGAGTGACCACGGATCTCTCGACGGGATCTTGTCCGTCGATTCTATACTTATCAAGGATTTCTTAAGGCCTTTCACCTTTGCGTCCTCCTTCCAGGTTCTTGATGGGCTTTTCAAGAAGGGTATCTCTATGGGGAGGTTTACCCAGGGTACTATATGAGGCAGATAAGGGTATCTCTCTCCCAAGAACCAGGCGTGAAGTCTGAATTAGATCAGTATGCATATAAATAACGATTTATGAGAACATAAGCCATACGTAGTCTTTCCATTATAAACATACAACTACCAGTATTGATCAAAACATCATACAAACATTCTTATAGTGAAATTATTCACAATTTCATAGCTTATTAGCATAATTGTTAGAATACATATATTTCAAGATGCCAAAGGCAAAACACTTATCATAAAGTAACACCAGGGGTTATACAATTGTTGAGAGGGGTGCTCGTTTCCACCCAATCGTAGGCTCAGTGACTCCCAGTGGATTTACCACTAGCCACCCCCGAGCTGAGACCACGATGCTGTGAGACTGCATCTTTGTTTTCCAGTGACCAGTAGCAAAGGTTACTCTCCTTCCTCTCTGCTATCACTCACTCGGCATATCGCTAGAGTTCTCTTTCTCCCCTAGAATCTTCCCCCCAATCGCTTCTCCCCCACGCCTTATCCTCTTGTGAGGTTGTGTGTGGCGTGATTTCCCTCACGCTGGTTAGGCCTGACGACTCTACGGATGGGTGGTTCACCTCCCCATCCCTCATTAATTCCTGATGAGCCATCTACCTACCAGCCTGCGAGACATTTAATTCGGGGCCAGCGAGCCGCTTTTGGTTCTCCGGGCCAGTGAAGTCCAAATACAATATTGTTTTTCGGTGGAAGTTAACGCCACCTTTACAGGTGCCTTCCACCGCCTTTCTGCAGCCATCGTGGTCTCTTTTTCAGCGTATCCCCTCTCATCAGTCCTGCAATATAAATTCATAATATTATTCACATTCATTGACCTTTTCCACAAGGTCCATTCACATCACATATTCATATTTCTGAGTTTGCCACAGTGCTTGGCCAGTACAGTTATTTTTACAAACTGGGGGAAACAGGGTGTTACATCTCCCTCCCCCTTAAAGGAACATCGTCCTCGATGTTCTATCTATCAACATGTCATGCATGTACAGATGCAAACAAAATCAGATATGCCTGTTTCATGGAATCCTCCATTTCCCATGTAGCCTCATCTGGGCCAAAATGTTTCCACTACACCTTGACCTGTGCAATGGTTCGGTTCTGAAGCAGGGTTTCCTTTCTATCCAATATGCATTGGGGTTCTGGTAGAAATTCTCCCTCTGGTTCCACCTGGATCACAGACCAGTCAATTATATGATTAGCATCATGTACATATTTCTTCAATAATGAAACATGGAAAACATTATGTGCTTTTACTGTGGGAGGAAGTGCTAGCCGATAGGTTACAGGTCCCACTCTATCTAGAACCTCAAAGGGTCCACAATAATAGGGTGCCAACTTGGCACAAGCTCCCATTTTTAGGGAACTCCTTCTGGGCTTAATTCTGAGATATACATGGTCTCCCATTTTGAACTCTCTTGGAGTTCTCTTTTGGTTGGAATAACTTTTCTGTCGGTTCTGAGTGACCTTCAGATTTTGTTTTATCTGAGTTACTTGTTGTTCCATTTATTTCAACATATTGGGTCCAAAAGAAATCCTATTTACAGGGTTACTCCAGCTGACTAGAGTATTACATGACCTACCATAGAGGACCTCGAAGGGACTCATCTTTAAGGATGTTTGGTAGCCATTGTTGTAGGCGAATTCTACCAATGGCAAGTAGTCTTCCCACTTTCTGGGTTGATGCATTACATGCATCCTTAACATATCCTCCAAAATTTGATTCACTATTTCCATTTGTCCATCGGTTTGAGGGTGATAGGCGGTGATAAACAACAATTTGGTCTCTAAACTAGCCATCAGTGATTTCCAAAAATTGGAAGTAAATTTTGTGTCTCTGTCAGACACTATCTCTTTTGGCATACCGTGTAGTCTGAATACCTCTTTCATGAATACCTGGGCGATATCTATTGCCCTGCAGGTTGATTTGACAGGGATGAAATGAGCAGACTTGCTCAGTTTATCCACCACTACCATAATGGCGTCATTCTGTTTGGTTGAAGTTGGCAATCTAGTGATAAAATCCATGGAGATGGTTTCCCATTTCCATTCTGGGATGGGTAAAGGTTGCAATAGTCTTGCTGGGTGTCGATGTTCTTCTTTTACCTGTTGGCACTCTATGCATTGGGCCAAATATTCGGCTATGTCTTTCTTTAATCCAGGCTAATAAAATTGTTTCTGGGTGGTAGTGATCATTTTCTGGTATCCTTGGTGACTAGTATATGGTATTTTATGTAGTTCATCCATAATGAACCTCTTCAAGTCGTCACAATTTGGAATGTACAGTCTATCTCGGTAAGTGAGAAGACCTCCTTCAGTCATCTGGTAGCCTTCATATTTTACTCCAGTGGGTTCTTGTTGTAGGTACATGGCCACTATCTGAACGAAGGGATCTATCTCTTATGAATTTATGACTCTGTTCTTGACATCTTTCTCGCAGGTACTCACTGCTGCCAGGTGAATTGTTTTCATGCTTCTGCTAAGGGCATCGACCACCCTATTTTCTTTCCCTTTAATGTGTTTGATTTCAAAATCAAATTCGTTAAGGAGGGCCATCCATCTAGATTTTATGGCATTGATCTTTGGTTGGTCAAACAAATATCGCAATCCACAGTGATCTGTCATAAGTACAAATTTTCTTCCCATGAGGTAATGCCTCCACATTTTCAAAGCATGCACTATGGCAGCCAGTTCTAGATCATGAGTCACATAGTTGACTTCATGTTCATTCAATTTTTGGGATTCATAGAAGATTACACTTCCTTCCTGCATAAGGACTCCTTCGAGCCCTTCCTTACAGGCATCTATGCACACAAGGAAGTCATCTTCTGGGTCATCGATTTTCAACATGAGTGCATGGGTCAGTAGATGTTTCAGGGTTTGAAATCTTTCTTCACATTTTTGCGTCCACTGGAATTTTGTCCCCTTCTTCTGGAGGGCAGTGACTGGACAACCAATCTTGGAGAATCCTTTTATAAATCTCCTATAGTATCCTACTAATCCCATAAAGGATCTGATGTCTGAAACATCCTTTGGGGTAGGCCATTCCATGATAAACCTGATCTTGTCAGGATCTACTGCTACCCCTTCCTTGGACAGAACATGTCCCAAGTAATGTATTTTCTTCTGGAAGAAGTCACATTTGTTGTATTTAGCATAGAGCTGATGCTCTCTTAGCACTTGCAGCACAAGTCTAAGATTCTCTTCATGCTCTTCTCTATTCTTAGAGTAGATTAATATATCATCAATAAAAACTAGTGCAAATTTATCTAGAAATTTATTGAGTACATTATTCATTAAGAACATAAAAGTGGCAGGGGCATTGGTTAACCCAAATGGCACTACCAAAAACTCATAGTGACCATACCGTGTCCGGAAAGCAGTTTTATGGATGTCTTCACCCTTTATTCGGACTTGATGGTATCCCGACCGCAAGCCAATCTTTGAGAAAATAGACGCACCTCCCAACTGATCGAACAGATCATCGATCCTAGGCAAGGGGTACTTGTTATTTATGCTTACTTTATTAAGTTGTCTATAATCTATACACAGTCTAAGGGTGTTGTCCTTCTTTTTCAAAAATAGGACTGGTGCTCCCCATGGGGACACACTGAGTCGAATATACCCTTTATCCATCATTTCTTTCAATTTCAATTTGAGTTCAACTAACTCAGGTGTGCTCATCCGGTAGGGTGTCCTAGACACTAGCACCACTCCTGGTGCATGTTCTATCGAGAAGTCAATGTCTCTTCTCGAAGGTAGACCCGATACCTCTTCCGAAAACACATCTCTGTATTCTCTTAGGGTAGGATGGTCTTCAAGGCTGGGTTTTTCACCTTCCATTGTTTCCAACACCTGTATTTCATATAGGAGACATCCCTTTCGGAAATACTTTCTCATTTGTGGGGATGATATTTGTCTCACCGAGACAGGTTTTCGGATCCCTTGAAGGATTATCCTTTTTCCTTATTTGCTCACACATTCTAAGGTTTTATGGTAACAGTCCAATTTGGCTTTATGGGTGGCCAGCCAGTCCATACCAATCAACATATTGTATGACCCCAGGGGTAATATGTTAAGGGTTGCTTGGGTGGGGAATTCACCCAACATTAATTGGCAGGCTGGTATGACCTCTGCTACCCTTCTTTTCATGCTAGTGGCTAACTGTACCAACCATGGCTTGGTTTTTTTTTGTGGCTTTAGTTTACACTTATCAACAACTTTAGGGGCTATATAACTCAAATTTGAACCAGGTTCATTCAAAATAGACACCAGATGGTTGAAAATCATACCTTCTATTTCCACCACTGAAGCTTGGTGGTCATCTTGGTTATTATCCAAGGCTACATAAATCTGCGGCACACTCCTGACCACATCATTGATGGTAGTAGCTTCCTGGACGTTATAAATCCTCCAACTATTATGTTGTCGATGTGGACAATCTCTCAGGAGATGTTCTTCTCCGCAACCCCAACATTTCAGAGGTTCTCTCTTTGGGTTATCAGTCCTTACTGGTATAGGTCCAGAAGTTTTATTTCCGCCCGATGAGGGAAAGTTCTGCTGGAGTACACTCTGGGCTGGAAAGATCATTCTGGGGTTCTTCTTGTAGTTCTTAAATCCTGAGGATTTGATCCCCTTTTTATGAAATCTTGAACCACTCTTCTGTTTCCAGTCTCCACGAGACTCTGCCCGATGTCCATATTGTTCATGACAATATGTTGCCTTTCGAATAGTGTCTTCTAAGGTCTTTGGCTCATCAAATTCAATTATGTTCCGGTATTCCTTGGGTAGCCCACTGATGAAGCATTGCACCTTCGCCTTCTCTGCTTTGATGTAGGCTACATATCTCAATAAGTCAAGGAATTTTTCGACATATTCCTCTATAGTGAGTTGCCACAGTTTGAGTTCATAAAACTCTTTAGTCTTCTCGTCAAAATATTTTTCTGACAAGTACTTCTTTCGGAAGTATTTCTCAAATTGTTTCCAGGATATGTCCTCTTCGTGGAACCCTTTTACATTATTAAGATCTTCCCACTAGATGGAAGCTTTTCCGTTCAGATTGAAAGTGGCCACTCGAGCCTTCAAATTTTTTGAGAAGTCATGGACTCTAAAGTACCTTTTTAGTCCAAGTAGCCAGGCCTCTGCTTCCTCTCCCTTCTTCATCTCACCATCAAAGGAGGGCGGTTTGGCCTTTCTGAATTCCTCTAGTTTATAACCCTTGGAGAATTTTCTCTTCTTCTATTTTCTTCAGGAATAGGAACTGGTTATGCTGCTGGAAGAGCCCTCTGAGTCGCCAGCTTCCTTCTCATAGGAATCATCCAGCACTGTTCCTTTACCTCTAGGGTGGACCTTCCTTGAGGTTCTGCTCTCAGTATGGACACTGATATGACCATGTTTCTGCATCTTGGGTTCATGCTGCATTTTTCGTTGTAGGTCGGATAAGCTCTAGAGTAAAACTGCATTGATTTCAGTTTTCTTTTCTTGTTCTTTCATCATCCTTTCATTGTCGGCCTTGCATCTTTGCAATTCAACCATGAAACTACTCACAGTCTCAGCTAGATATGGAGGGGTCCCTATTGCTCTTCTTTCATCAGACTCTTTGTCTCTATTGTGGGAGCCTTCTCCCATCTCTTGGTGAGTCACCATTTTCTATGTCTGTAAATTCCTGTGGCTGATCGTCTGCTTGGCAGAAGAGACAAACGCTGGTTGTTAGTCAATATTTATATTTATTTATACCCAGTACATAATTCATATTTTTACATGTACACTCATACAATAGGGGTTTTTCATTTGGGGTCTTAATCCTTATCTAACCAGCCGTCTCAATTGTAAGAGACTCTACCTCCTTTAGTAGGTAGCCATCATAACACTAAACAGGACAACGCAGTTCATGTCCCTTGTCTAGCTCGTGCAGCTTCATGGAACAATTTTTATTCCACCTCTGTCATTCGCACACAGATCTTATCAATGATAACGATCAGTGCATCCCTACTCCTAAAGGAGTTGTTATTATTTTAACAGAGGGGTTACAGAAAAATTCCCAGATTACAGTTTCATTCTGCAATCATTCTTCTTAAGGAGAAAATGCATATAACAATATCTTCTTACACGGCTCATACGTGAGCCCAAGTAGGCCAAGTGTTGTAACCATGCTCTGATACCAATTTGTAACACATCCACTACCATAATCAAGTTTTTCGTTGATTTCTGTAGAATCAGAGCCCCCGAAATATCTACGGAGGCCTAGTGTAAGCTAGCTCTCTCTCTCTCTACTCCCATGTGATCGTGGGTCATGATCACAGGTCAAATAATCATGGCGCCTCTTTTTTTTTCGTGCCTCAGTGCTATAGGAATGTTGAATCATTTGACTCTGCAAACGCTGAACCCTGACAGGGTTAGTGACTGGCCAATAGGGATGAATCCCTACAGGGTTAGAAAATGGACATTAGGAACGGCGTTGTCACACGATTGAGTGGATTACAGGTGGCGAGAGGGGAAACATGACCCCATGGGTGTCTTGACAGGAGGTGGGTCCCACTTCACATGCCACACCATTCCAAACCCCCCCCCCATTAAAGGCAGAATGGCAAGGGGGGTTCGGAATTCGCCTGAATGTCATTGATCAAGGCAAATAAATCCTGATCGTTTTAAGAGTTGCGCATTCGATTCTGGACCCCCCTCTCACCGCTAAAGGCAGAATAGAAAGGGGGCTTCGGAATGAAGCCTCGGCAGTAGATCTAGGCGGGTGGACTCTGGACCTCTAGATCTTCTCACTACTTACCCTAATGCGCATTCACGCCCCAGCTTAAACCTGACATCTCTTCCTCACATATCACGGTCATCCCAGACCCTATATCCTCCAAGAGGATCCTATCTTTTCATCGAAGCCTAACCACATGCTAACATCTCAATTTTTATAAGTCTGGATTTCGGGGTTTGAGAGAACAGGGGAACATGCCCTTTGGTATCTCGAATGCCGAAACGTTGAAGTGTCGAACGAGCCTCAATCGGTGATTATCCCCTTGGGTTATGCCTTGGTCAATATGACCTCTTCCCATATGACCACAGTCTCTCTTCTGTTGGGATTTATCAAGGCGAGAGCCCGACCTCTTGTCAACAAGACTCCCGAATCCCCGATCCCTGATTTCCCGAAATGGGTAATCTCTCGACACGTAGCCTCCCGGAATCGGTCGGTCTATGACTGCTTCGGGGTTTCCACCATGGAACATCCCGATCTCTCGTCACCAAAACTCCCGAGTTCTCGATTCCCGATTTCCCGAAATGGGAAATCTCACGACACGTGGCCTCCTTTAATCGAACGACCCGAATCTACTTCAGGGTTTCTACCATGGAATGCCCTGATCTTTCGTCACCAGAACTTTCAAGTTCTTGACTCCCGATTTCTCGAAGTGGAAAATCTCTTGACACGTGGCCTCCATTATTCAGACGGTCCAGATCTATTTTGGGGGTTTTGCCCCTATTCACTGGGGGTTTAAGCCTCGAGTATCTCCTGATAGACCCAACGGCTGTCGGGTTTTCCAGCAGAGATCTAATGGCTGAGACAGGTTCCTAACTTGTGTGCTCTCCCACAACTCCCTGGACGTGGAAAGATCAATGGTCCGGATGCTCTCATGGACCTTGGGGATCTACGGTCCCAATCTCTTCGCTACCCATGAAGACACAGAAAGTCACAGGGGTAAGGCACTTAACATCCTACTTTCTCCTACCAAATATAATAGTCATGAGTGACCACAGATTTCCCGACGGAATCTCGTCCGTCGATCAACACCTATCAAGGTTAAGGCACTTAACTTTCTAGCTTCTTCTTCTTATCTGATGGTCATGAGTGACCATAGATCTCTCGATGGGATCTGGTCCATCGATTCGATACTTACAAGGGATTTATTAAGGCCTTGTGCCTTCACATCCTCCTTCTAGTTTCTTGATGGGATTTTCAAGAAGGGTATCTCTATGGGGAGGTTTACCCAGGGTACTATCTGAGGCAGATAAGGGTATCTCTCTCCCGAGAACTAGGCGTGAAGTTTGAATTAGATCAGTATGCATATAAATAACGATTTATGAGAACATAAGCCATATGTAGTCTTTCCATTATAAACATACAACTACCAGTACTGATCAAAACATCATACAAACATTCTTATACTGAAATTATTCACAATTTCACAGCTTATGAGCATAATTGTTAGAATACATATATTTCAAGATGCCAAAGGAAAAACACTTATCAGAAAGTAACACCAGGGGTTATACAACTGCTGAGAGGGGTGCTCATTTCCACACAACCGTAGGCTCAACGACTCCCAACGGATTTACCACTAGCCACCCCCGAGCTGAGACCATGATGTTGTGACACTGCCTCTCTATTTTCCAGTGACCAAGAGCAAAGGTTACTCTCCTTACTCTCTGATATCACTCACTCGACATATCACCAGATTTCTCTTTCTCTCCTCACGTCTGCCCCCCAATCGCTTCTCCCCCACACCTTATCCTCTTGCGAGGTTGCGTGTGGTGCAATTTCCCTCGCGCTGGTCAGGCTTGACGGCTCTACAAATGGGCGGTTCACCTACCAATCCCTCATTAATTCCTGAGGATCCATCTACCTACCAGCCCGCGAGACACTTAATTTGGGGCCAGCGAGCTGCTTTTGGTTCTCCGAGCCAGTGAAGTCCAAATACGGTATTGTTTTTCGGTGGAAGTTAACGCCACCTTTCCAGGTGCCTTCCACCACCTTTCTGTAGCCATCGTGGTCTTCTTTTTAGCATATCCCCTCTCAGCAATCCTGCAATATAAATTCATAATATTATTCACATTCATCGACCTTTTACACAAGGTCCATTCACATCACATATTCACATTTCTGAGTTTGCCATAGTTCTTTGCCTGTCCAATTATTTTTACAAACTGGGGGAAAGAGGGTGTTACACCATCAGCTTTAGATGCCAATTCCTTTGGTTCTTATCTATGGTTTTCTTCAGTATCTGAACAAGTTTTTTTTTGTGGATTCAATAAGGACATTACCTTGTGGATAATAATTTGATGATTGACCCATGATAATTCCATATTCTCCGCATAACTTCATAAACTTCGACCTGATGAAAATTGAATCATTATCTGTGATAAATTTATCTTGGACACCAAATCTCGACAGAATATTATCTTTGAGGAACTTAATTAGCTCTTCAGAATCAACCTTCTTTAATGCCACTACTTTTGGCCATTTCATGAAATAATTTGTAGCCGTGAGAATGTACATATGCCCCTTGCTAGACTTTAGATTAATTGGCTGGACAACATCAAGTCCCCACTGAGAGAATGTTTTTCTACAATTATGGGATGTAAAGGCATCACGGATCTATTCATTTTTCCTAAAAAATGTTGGCATGATACACACTTCCTTATCGTGGCATACGAGTCTCTAAATATTGATGTCCAGTAGAATATAGCCCTTATTATCTTGTGGGCGGTGGTAGTAGGTGCAAAGTGTTCACCGTATATTCCTTCATGGAATTCTCTCATTAGTTATTGGGCTTGATTTTCATCAACGCATATCAGTAGTATGCCATCATAATTCCTCCTGAAAATATATTAGTCATCAACACATATTGATTTGCCTTCATCTTCAATGTTATTCTCTCCTTAGGGTTCATGGTGGCAGGGAACTACCTAGATCTCAAGTAGAATACAATGTCTTTGTACCATTCTGAATTAGCCAATGGTTCTCCTACTAAAATTGAGATCATTCCATCCATAGAATAGCCATTTGTGATGAGCTTGCATAAACCTTGTCCTTTGATAGCCTTTAAAGGTTTAATATCAATATCATATTCTTGTATCTTTGCTAGTCAGTTAGCCCATTTTCCTTCTCTCAATTGTTGAATCGAAAGCATCTTTATTGGCAATGAGGGAACATAGGAAATAACATGGGAGTTCAATATGTACATCTGAAAGTGTGATACCTCTTTTACAAGAGCCAACTCTTTCTTTTCCAGTTCTAAATACCTCAATTCGTATTCATGCATGGTTTTTTTCATGAAACTTATTGGGATTTATTCACCTTTGGTATTCTTCTAATTAAGAACAGATGCAACAACTGTATCTGTAGAAAATGAATAGATGATGAAATCCCTTTGAAAATCATGACTAATGAGGAATGGAGCTGTGGTGATGTCTCCTTTGATATTATTGAAGGTTTATTGATTAACTGCTATCCATTCAAACCTATTCTCATTTTTCAGAAACAAATTGATCAACTTTACGATACTTGCATAGTCAAGAACAAACCTTTGCACAAAATTGATCTTGACGAAAATAATTGGACTCCCTTCTTGGATGTCAAGGGGCTGGGATCATTTATTGATTTAACTCTTTCCAGATCTATGTAAATCCATTCCTTGAACACAATGTGGCCCAACAATTTTCCTTGAGTTACAGTGAACAATCATTCCTTTGGGTTTAGAGAGACACCATATAATATACATCTTTCAAAAACTTTTCTCAAATGATGAATATGATCACCCATTATTTTTTAATGCACTATCAAGACATCTTGATAGTCTGCCATAAATTTTCCTATAAACCCACTAAATGCATGATCCATGGCCCTCTAGAATGTGGCTCCAGTAGTCTTCAAACAAAAGGGAATTCTAGCATATGCATATGTGTAGCATATCTGGGTTTCTGAACCTGAAAATGCCACTACCTAGCTACTGAATTCGAGATCTGATACCAATTTGTAGCGTACCCAGCCACCCAGGCTAGATCATGACACTTGAAACTATCATACTCTGATATAAATATATATCTAATGCAAATTTAACAGATATAAACATTCTCCTCATACACATATTCATGTAGAAGAAAAAATAAACACATACATGCAATATATACGATAATTCTGATAACATTATAACACATGTACAAGATACACAACATACAATTAACATAGATTTGGTACTTATATTTTTATGAGAAGACCACTGAATGCGTGCAGACCTTCCACGAACCTCCTAGCCTTTGACCACATTGTTCCAAGCTATCACCAGTGGGTCACCCCCGATATGGGACTAAACTCCACCCAAGGTAAAGGGAATCCTAGCCTAGGCTAAGACTACAGAAAGATGCACAATGAAACTGAAAGAATTCCCTCCAAGGAGCCTAATTACACCCACATATCATAGCATCTCCTTCCCCACATTCCTATCCCAGGCTAGGAATATACACCTTCATTGTTCCACAATCCATCGGTTGCTCCACTTCCCTTCCAGGGCTTCAACAATAGGCCGGATCATGAATTCTCAGAGCTCTGTAGCTGCTATTGAAATCCCTCCATGAGAAATCACTTTCCCAAAAATAATCTCTCTCACCTGGAGAGAGTTTCTCACAGGCCTAACAACTTGCTTCTTCAATCCATGGGCCTGACAACCTGTTTCTTCTATCTGGCTCCTAAGTTGTGCATGACACATTGTAGCTTCATTTTGGAGAATATAAGTTACGCAAGCTACTAAGGAGATGGACAATAGACTAAGGAGAGAAACATAAAGTGGTTGGAAGGACAACACAACATCATCTTTGAGGAAATAATTTGCAACAAGATCAATAAGAGGAGATAACTCCCCGGTTCTCAACCAGTAAACCTAAATATCGAATTATATATATGAGACTGATAGGATTGTAAAAGGGTTGTTGGGTTGGAATGCTGTTATTTTTTTCTAGGGTTGTTAGTCCATACTTAATAGTGTTATTTTTGTTGTTAGTATTGATTTTTTGATGAGAGTCATTGTTTTAATGGCCCATACTATTAGCATAGCTGAGTTTTGGAGATCTCGGTAAGAACCAGACTATCAATGTATCATAGTTCAGTAGCGTTAACATAATTGGAGGCCCAAATTTTGAATATATATCTTGTGTATTAGTCTTATGCATGTATGGAATTTTTCTCTGTATTATATTTCATGTCTGATATACTTAAATCCTTCTTTATGAATGGTGACACAACTCTGTTTCTTTATTCCTAGTTAGGAATTACTCAGAACTGTTACAATTTTGATATATCTTGTGCAAGACAAAGATAAATCTTGATAACTCTGAGGTCTATCTAAGTATTCTCCTTACCCTTCCCTCTTTTTCTTGTCTCAGTTGCACGTCGGGTGAGATTTCTTCTTTCCCGCGAAGATGAAAATGCCAACGCTCTAGACTACTTTAGTACCCTTTGTTGGTAACCTAAGAAGGGCTCTGGTCTAAACACTTTCATGCCAACAAAATGGTTCCATTGTCGAGATATATGCTTTAAAAAGGGAACCTGTGAAGAGAATTATTCTGTGGATATATATATCTGATATTTAGCAATGGTGGGAAAAAAATTATGACACCTTTATATGGAAGGAAGTAGAGTTGCATGGTAAAATCAATAAGGATACAATAGATTATATCTTTTACTCAAAAAGATCGAGCGACCAATATGAGATATTCTGGGTAAAATTCCCGAAAGAACTATTCCATTGGATAGATCGGCTCCAAGAAGCTCCAGAATTCCAAGAACATGTCAAGAAAATATGTTTTTTGGATACATAGAATATCGTAACACTTGATCAGCTAGATCACCAGATCATGCGAGAAGTCAATTTTTGGGTTAATATGACTATGGAGGGATACATTGTTGAATTCACAGCTGGGAATCACCAATCTTTTTCACGGGCGGAAGAAATTTTCAAGAAAAGTGTGCGTGGAAGAGTGGTGAGGGAAATTCCCTTGTGGATCAAAGTATTCCTGATGGAGGAGGGGATGATAACTATTCCCTCGACTAAGATGGAATCCTAAAAAATTACGCTTGGTGTAGGGTGATTTTGAGGTAGGATCATGCCCTAAGAAGGGGAAAGGTTTCTTTGACATATGGGGGAAGATAAAGAAATGAACATGAGAAATGAGTGAGCCTTAAGGAGAGCCTCCATTGTTGAGAAGTGGTGGCACGTAAAGGTAAAGAAAGCAACAAAGAATTTTGAGGTGTTGCGGAAGGAAATCGGATCAATGGGAACAAACGATATAAATGAGGAAGAGTTGAGGAATGTAAGAAGACAAGAAATATTGGTCAGTCTAATATTATAGCAGAGAGAAGCATAGAGAGGAAGAAGTCCCCAGATGGGTGGATGAGAAGAAGAATGTGGAGAAACAAGGGAAGATGAAGTAGGTTTGGACCTTGCAGGAGATCAAGAAGATTCATCCTTGATATCAGGAAACATTGGGAATAAGGAAAAGAAGGTTGCTCCAGAGGAAGAGAAAGAGAACCCCCAAATCAAAGAAACTTGCCCAGAAGTTAGTGGAACCAGCCCTAAATCACACGTCCCCCAGGTGTTCTCTATACCCGTGGTAAATTCTACACTGCCTACTTATGCTATTTCTATTCCAACACATCCAGTTAGTTAGAATCAGTCTATAAGTGTAAGCGTTGGGAGGAAATTTGGATCCCCAGGTATATCACAACTGAGTTCGTTAGGTTTCATTCTAATAGGAGCAGTGAGACCCACAATGGCTGGGAATATGGGAGGCTCGATCGCCTGATACCCATATTTATGGGGTAAAGGGAATGAGGATGTAGATCAACATTGGTTCTTATGTGAGGCCATATGGAGGTCCAAAGGAATACTCGATGCAAATAAGTTAGTAGAGTTTCAGACTACCTTGAAGGGTCATGCTCTCAAATGGTACATGAAGGCTATTGAACCAGGTCTGCAAGGACAAGTGTTGACCCTTGGCCAATTTCATTTGAATTTCATCGCCAAATTCAAACTACCTCAGTCATAGCAACAAGCTCTCTCTGAGTTGTGGGAGATTCAACAAAGGGAAAGAGAATATTCTTGGGAGTACAACCAAAAATTTAAATATGCTATTGGGAGACTAGTGCATCCAATTCATGAGGATCGCCAGAGGGAATGGTACATCCAAGGCTTACTACTACTAACGAGAATTCCTTTAACAAAACAATGGATAACCACATTAACAAATGCCTTGGAACAATTGATGAAGATTGAATCCATGGAAGGTTATCCAAGGAATATGAGGTTGACCAAGCCCCTAGTAGATGCAAATTTGTCGCAACTCCAGGGACTAATATCGACGCTAAAGGAAAATATTCAAGAATTAACCACACCAAGACTAGGACGACCTCAAGTTTTGTGCATAGGATACCACACAGAAGGGCATCTGGAAAATGAATGTCTGCGCATGAGGGGAATGGGACCTCTTCACAATCCTATGGGACCCTCTTCAGGACCAATGAGAGGAGATGTGCAACTCTCTGTAACTCCACCATTCCATACACCAGGGCTATACAATGCCTTTCCAGGCACTCGAACGTCTCAGACAACTGAGTATTGTGAGATTTGTCAGACACGTGGGCATGTGTCGACACAATGTCCTATTATGAAGAAGTACAGGACTGTGCCCAATACAATACACTATGATTTCTATGCATATATGACCCATGCCACAAATCAATGTAGAGCGTTGGATGCACTTGCTGACATATTAGACCGGACAACATTCAGAATAAATGAAACCCCCCAAGGACCTGGAAGAAGCTAGGGAGGTGGGATCGAAGGTGGATTCAGAGGAGGGAGAAAAGAAATGGAGGTAGAGGGATGAGAAGATGTTGAAAATGAAATGGACAAGGTCATTTGGCCAAAGAATTCCCTCACCCAAGATGACCATGGTGCTCTCACTGCAGGAATAATGGGCACACAACTAAAAAATTCTCTGAATTGATCCCAAAGTGGGAAGATTGGGTTTGTCAATGAGGAGATAATATTATAAGATCAAAATTAAAGAGGGAAATCAAGGGATAGCTACTGAATATTAACATCACCACTCACAGAGGAGCTAAAACTAGGGTATTCGTAGACAGTGAGCCCAAGATTCAGAAGGTTATTCCCAAGGACGACAGGTATGATCTTGTGAAATAAAATTTGTTTTTTTTAAATTCAATAGAGATATTTAAGAGCGTCCCCACTTTGAAAATAATGGAGAATCCTCCTAGATCCACCTCTCAACCTAACCTTGCACAAGCCCCTACCTCACTACTAACACCTAGGAATTATGAAATTCCAAGGATACACCCTGAGCAGTCTCAAAGTGTAATCAATATTTGGTTTCAGTTATTCTTTGATATCCTAGGGGATGACCAACTTACTGAGAAGTTGTGCAACACTCTGTACCTAATACTGGGAAATGAGGGAACTCCAGAAGCCATAGCAAGGACCATATGTTGATACTGAGAGGGGGGTGAATAAGTATCAAGTACAATTTAAAAACATTTTCCAACTTATACTTAAACCATTCAATTATATCCAATGAGCAATGAACAATAGTATAAGAGTTACACCAATACACCACAATACACCA
>ML777867.1:818370-855563 GCA_009831015.1 Picea engelmannii
CTTGCCCCTTCCTTCCACCCAAGAATATATGAGAGATAATAAAACTTTATTCAATTCTGGTCTGTTCAGAAGACCCAACTTGTACAGCATGCCCTGCGCTCAATATTTAACATCTGATTCTGCAACTCGCACACAAGAAACTAAAGTCCGTACTCTTTCCAATGGAAGTGGTCCCACTACATGTGGAGTCTGTATGAAAAATTTATGACTGTTTTACCTAGAACACCTGTTGTTTGACTAGTTTCAGGACTGGTCACAAACCCTATATTCCACAGCGCGTATCTCCATAATTATAGCGAATCAAGAGATGAACTTTTTACCAGAGGTAACTTGATATGTTTTCTCACTACCATAGCGATTTAACCATCTTAATCGTTCTAGAAAAAAGTTATAGCAAAAATGGTAAGATGACCTGAAAATAACATACCTTAGAACACATCACCAAAAGACTTCATCCTCCCTTGAAATCCGGCCTTCTTTTACTTCATCTTCCCTCTGAAATTAGACTTGTATCAAATGAATGTATAATGATGTTTATTTATACCATTTATGTCACTTCCTTTTAACAATAGGGCCGACCTAACACTTTCTTATTTTGTAATCCTTTTCTTTAATTATCTTCAGGGCCTACATGTACAATTCACTTTGTCATCTTCAAAATATCATTTCTCCTCAACCATGAGGATCCACGTGACGTTCCACATACCACCGGAAACATCATGATGTATACTATCCATCCATGGGTGTTGTATCTGCATGTGTATTTTCCTTCATGTCCAAATAACTTCATCAATATTGTGGTCAAAAACCCATGACTAGGGTTGACATCAATGACAACAACCAATCTTCCAACACCATCCTCCTTGAGAAGAATACCCAGAGAATACAAAGAATAAAGGTGTGAACGGGAAAAGAATTCAGGTTAGAAGACCAACTGGATGATTTTTAAATCAAAGACGTTATTCTAGATTTGGGATCAGATGTCAACATCCTACCCAAAAAGACCTCGGAAGCGTTGGGAAAAACTCAATTAGTATATTACCCCATCCAATTGAGAATTGCAAATAAGTACTACATTTTTCCAGTAGGAAGGCTGGAAAATGTGGAAATAGATGTTGCAGGAGTTAATACCACAACCAATTTTGAGGTAATTTAAATCATGGGAGATAAGGATCCCTACCCTACTCTACTCGGAATTGATTCGGCATATGATAATTATGTTATCATTGATCTAAAGAGGGACACCATGATGTTTGAATCATATGGGATAAAAGTAGTTCATCCCTTGGATCCATGTCTAGGGCCTAGATATATTAAGCCAGTGGACCACAATATGGAGTCAGAGGTTATCGACCAATTATACACCATCAAAATAGGAATGAAACCAAATTACATAAATCCCACTGCAGATGGATCAGTAAGTTGGAGAAGCATACAGTTTGTTGACAAGGATTTGAAAGTAGTGTTTGACAATTGGAAGCAAGGTTTGTTGGCATGTTCACAGGTCGAGTGTGCTTGTCAATGATGGAAAGATCAGAGTATGTAGAGATCAAATATCAAGAGAGATACTAGTTTCCATAAGCGCTGACGAGGTCCAAATCATCATGAATCATAGACGGATCAAAGGTCAAGGCCTTTGACACTTATAAATTCTTCCAATTCAGGAGGATGCATAAGATCAGGTGGAGAAGAAAACAGTATGTAGATATCAAAGATCAGGAGAGATAGTAGTTTCTAGAAGCACAGACGAGGTCCAAATCATCAGGACTCGCAGACGGATCAAAGGTCGAGGCCTTTGAAACCTAGAAATTATTTCAATTCAGGAGGATGCATAAGCTTGGGAGGAGAAGCGACAATGGCCAGTGGATCACTAGTCCCGATTACCCAATGTCTGTTAGATCAGAGTCCAGTGACCAGAGGAAGCATAAATGAGGAGATCAGATCTCAACCGTTAGATCTGAATCCGTAGACCAACAACTATTGGATCCTAAGGAAAGTGCACGAGACAAGTTTTGAAGCCGTCGAAACCGTACATCGTCAGAGATGACACATGGTGAAAGATCATCATTTCGTTGACTGAAAGGTCAAAGGAAGGAGGTACTCTAACCTCTCAAAATCACAATATGCGAAGTCACAAAATGACCTGAGCCGTAAGATCCAGAGGATACATGGTGAAAGATCAACATTTCGTTGATTGAAAGGTCAAAGGAAGTAGGTTCTCTAACCCCTCGAACTCGTGATATGAAAAGTCATGAAATGATCCTAGCCATTGATGCCAGAGGACACGTGGTGAGAAATCAACATTTTGATGACTTACAAATCAGGAAAGTCAAAGTCAGAGTTGTAGGAATTTGAGAGGTGCGAGGTCACGACATGATCACAGCCATTGGATCATAGAGGGTTTTGGACTGTTGATCTGGAGAGTGAAGCACTCAAATGTTTGGCCCATGGTCATAGCCAAGGTCACATAGTCAAAGGATGAAGGGATGAGATAGTGTTGCTAAGCTCCATTTCAGATTTATTGAGTTGGGATATACAAGGAAACTCATAGCAGGAGTTCATGATATGCGAAATCGTGATGAACCCCTCTTGCTTGGCCCCTAGTCACACTTGGTGGTCGCATTGATGAGGATTAAGGGAGCAGTTAGCACGTCGCTAGACTCCACATTGGAGATCTCCGATATCACCAAGTGCCCTATTGAATAAGCCTTGGTCACAACTCGTGGTTATGTGAAAGTAAGGAGCTAGCCCAACTAAGCTCCATTTCGGAGTTCATGACTGGGGAGAGTTGAGATGCCTCATACCAAGATCCCTGAGGTTGTGAGTCGTGAAGCACCTTCTGAATAGGCATTTGGTCACCGTTAGAGGCCAAATGAAGGAAGGGGCTTAGAAGCCAAAGAATCGATGCATGACTGGCTAAAACTGCCAGAACGTAGTGACGAAATCGGACATACAACTCAAGGAGTTGTAGGGTGATCACCAGAGGAGTTGAATATTCCTAAGGTAACTGCGAGTGGAATGAAGACTATTCATAGAGGCGATTGACAGATGGAAAAGTGTCGAAGTCTATAACTGCAACACAGAGGATGAGCTTGACTATGACAGAGAAGACGAAGAGCCTAAACTGCCATAGAGGCTAAGGAATCTCATCATAACACCCAATGATGATGAACGCATGGGGGTAGCTTCCATAGAAGATGAAGAGTTTCCATGATGATCAGGAGATGACTAGACGTGAGAAAGGCATGCAGAATAGGGGAGTGATACATGGAGAGGTATTGCGTATGTCAAATGTAGTAGGTACACAGAGAGTATAAAAACACAGAACATAGAGGATATGGGTGTTGTTGTTGAGAGTGACTCATGCAAGAAGAGAGACGTTGATGCAGGAGAGAAGAACAACATAGTAGAACAATGATGAGACTGGTAAGCCGTAGATAAACATTGTATCACTGTGATAGATTCCAGGAAGCAAAGATTAATATTTCAGGGTGGTAGGGAGGTTCTAGGGAGGATTGGTTTCCTCAGAGTTTCAAGTGGGTGCTTGAACACAGGGAGTTGTAGCTTCCATTTGGTTGCAACCAGAAAAACCAGGGTGGCAGGGTGGTGCAAGGGATAACTATTGTTCTCTGTTATACAGGTCAGTTCCTGTGTGAGTGGAAGTTGGTGCTTCCATCCAGTTTGTGCTGGAACACTTAGGAAGTTGTTGCTTCCTTCTAGTGGGTGCTAGAGAAACTAGGGAGTTGGTGCTTCCTTCTAGTAGGTGCTAGAGAATCCATAGAGTTGGTGCTCTTAGCAAGTTGCAGCTTGCAAAAAAGAGGTGGTAGCCTCACAATGAGTTGGCGCTCATAAGAATGAAAATGTAAAGAAAAATAAATATTACTTATCATATCAAGAAGAAGAGGTTTTTCCCTTTATGGGTTTCCTCAAGAAATATCTATCTCTGTGTATTTCATGTGTGTGATTGATGTTTAAAATTCTATTTTTTACTTCCCTGCATCATTTTGATCGTCATTGAGTGTTATGTGAAGAGTTTAAAATGGGTATAATTGTTTAAGCACAATAACAACTGATTCACCCCCCCCCCTCTTAGTTGTCCAACAATTGGTATCAGATCTGGTTCCTTTTATCTAAAGGTACGTCAGTAAGATTAAACATGTCAATCCATGAAGGAACTTCAACCAATAAGGCCCCCCTGTTCAATGGAACAAACTTTTCCTTATGGAAAGTTGGGATGAGAACCTACATAATGGCTTTAGGTGTAGATGTCTGGGATGTGGTAGAGACTGGTTATGTAAAGCCAGTTGCACTAGCTAATAAGGATGACAAGCTAGAATTCAGCTTCAACACTAAGGCTATGAATGTTCTTCTGAGTGGGCTTACAAAAGCAGAAATTGTAAAATTTATGCACTTAGAAACTGCCAAAGAAATGTGGGAAAAACTCATTAGCAGTTATGAAGGTAATGATAAGGTAAAAGACACCAAGCTTCAAATCTACAAAGTACAGTTTGAAAAGCTAAGTATGAAAGAGGATGAAACTTTTGGGAAGTACTTTCTGAGATTTGAAGAACTAGTAAATGCAATGAAAGTACATGGTGAAAAAATTGAGGAACCCTATTTGGTTCAGAAAATTTTGAGATCTCTGCCAGATAGGTTCAATCTGAAGGTCTCTGCTATAGAAGAACTTAATTATCTAAAATCTTTGGATTTTGATAAACTTCTAGGAACGTTGACTGCATATGAAATGAGGATAGTTAAAGATAAACCCACCTCTATAGAAGCATCATTTAAAGAAGACAAGAATGAGGACTTTGAGCCTGGTGAAATTGAAGAAAAATTTGTGAGTAGACTAAAGAAAGGATCAGGCAACTACCAAGGAAAGTTTCCCTTCAAATGTTTTAATGTGGAAATATAAGTCACTTTGCATCTAAGTGTCCACACAAGAAGTAGGATCAGAATTCTGAAGGTGAAAAGAAGTTCAAACCCAAGAGATTTGGTAAAAAGAAAAGTTTATGTGTAAACAATGATGATTCTTCAGAAGACACAGATAGTGACTCCTCGTGTGAAAATAAGGTTAATGAATTTATGCTTATCGCCCAAGAGGATTATGATAATAAAAGCACAGGAATTAATGGTGATGATGAAGAAGTTGTGGTTGAACTGGAAGGAGAATTGATAAGTGCTCTAGAAGATATTGACAAACTCAGACTTAATAAGAGAAAGAAAAAACAATTGGTAATACAGTTTAAGAAAGGTGAAAAAAAACCTGATGAAGACTTTGCCCTGCTGAAAGTGGAATTAGAAGAGGCAAAGAAAATCAAAGACATTCTAAAACAACATTTATCAAAAAAGAAGGCAAGATGTGAAGCTCTGGAAGAAGAAGTAGTGAAAACTAGGAAAGAGTTGGAAAAGTTTCAAGCCTTGTATCATCAGAATTTGTCAAGTATCAAAGCCTCAGAAGAATTAGCCACCATTCTGAATCAGCAAAGAAATCCAAATCTGAAAACTGGTTTGGGTTATGAAGAAGGATCAAGTAGTGGCCAGCCAAGAAACAAAGAATCCCTCAAGTTTGTCAAATCTACGTTCATTGACAACAACAAATTTGGAGGAACAAAGGAACATAATCAACTGCCAAGGAAGAGTGAAAGAAAAAGTACCAGAACTGAATTTGTAGAACAAAGAAATCATCAGCATGGAAGAAATCGACCTGCTCAAAGAAGACAACCATTTTCCAGGTACAAAGTAATTTTCTATGGATATTGTTTTTCTTTTCTAACTTTGGTCACAAAAATATAAACTATTCTTTAAAATTTAGATATGAGCAATCAAGACACTCAAGGAATAGATATTTTCCTCAACAAAGAATGAGACAGCCAAGTAACAAACAACCACAGACTGCAAATCACATGATGGCTGGGAAAAGGACACAGGTTAAGCATAACAATCGTTATGATCCATTATTCAATGAACCATAATGTTACACCTGCCATAATTATGGGCATAAAGATGCAAACTGACACTTATGGAACTATAAATCAGATCTAACTCCCTCTGTTGAAAATGTCAAGGTTTGGAAGAAGAAAGAAAATGGAAGGTGTGGATTATTGTTGTCAGCTCAAAGACAAAAGAACCCCTAGTATATTGACAGTGGGTGCTCCAAACATATGACAGGAGACAAAAGTAAGTTTATGTCTCTAAGTGAAAGCAAATCAGGAAATGTAACCTTTGGAAATGATGCTCCTGGTAAAATCAAGGGTAAAGAGATGGTGAGTTTGAGTAATGGTAAAGGAAAATCCCAGGATGTTTTTCTTATAGATGGGTTGAAACATAATTTTCTCAGTGTAAGTCAAATGTGTGACAGAGGATGTGAAGTGGTGTTCACTCCCAAGGATTGCAAGATAAAGTTTGTAAAATCAGGACAAGTGGTGGCTAAAGGTATAAGGACAGATAATAATGTATATGTGATGAAAGAAGATAGAGAAGAGTGTAATCTAATAAAACATGATGAAATCTGGTTAAGGCATAGGATACTTGGACATCTAAACTTTGATCACTTAATCAAGCTCAAAAATCTTGAGGCAGTAAAAGATCTTCCAAGAATATCAAAGCCACAAGACTCTGTGTGTAAACCCTGCCAAGTAGGAGAGCTAACCAGGACTCAGTTTAAATCCAAGAGCTCTACTTCAATAGATAAACCACTCCAATTAGTTCATATGGATTTATGTGGACCATCAAGATAGGAAGGCACAGGGAAGGTAAACTACTTTATGATGATCATTGACGATTACTCCAGATTTACTTGGGTTTCTTTTCTCAAAGAAAAAGTTGAATCATTTTAGAAATTTAAAATATTTAAGGCTTTAACTGAGAATCAAACAGGTAAGAGGTTAAAGGCAGTAAGATTAGATAGAGGAGGAGAATCTATGTCAAGTGATTTTAAGGAATTATGTGATAAACATGGGATCAAGAGAGAATACACAATCCCAGGAACTCCATAGAAAAATGGAGTAGTTGAGAGGCAAAACATAACAGTGCAGCAAATGGCCAGGTCAATGATGAATCAGAAGAGCATTGGTCAAACTTATTGGGTAGAAGAAATACACAAAGTAGTCCATGTTATTAACAAAGCCCACCTCAGACCACACAATGACAAGACACCTTATGAAATGTGGTATGGAAGACCTGCTTCAATCACACACTTCAAAGTCTTTGGGAGTAAGTGTTACATAAAATATAATAATGAGAACCTTGGAAAGTATGATGGCAGGGATGATGAAGGAATATTCTTAGGGTATCCTACAAATAGTAAAAGATACATATGCTATAATAAGAGGCTACATAAATTGGTTGACTATATTGACATAAAAGTTGATGAAGGAGTCTCAGTAAGAGAGGTGAGAAACATTGAGTCTGCTACAGAAGACACAACTGAATATGAAGATGAACAAGTCCAAGAATCAGGAAAAGAAGACTCTGAGTCAGATGAAGATACCAACACTCATATAGACTCAAATCAATAGACAACATCAAATCCTTCCTCTAGAATTACTCAAAAGAATCATCTTGCAAGTCAGATAATTAGTGAGAAGGACAAAGGTGTACAAACCAGGAGAAGGATAATCAAAAACATTGAGCAATCACATATAGCCTTCATATCCATGGTGGAACCCAAGAACTTCAATGAAGCCTATGAAGATGAAAATTGGTTAAAATCAATGAATGAGGATCTGGATCAGATTGAGAAGAATAATACTTGGGAGCTTGTTCCTAGACCTGAAGATAAGAATGTAATTGGTTCCAAATTGGTGTTTAAGAATAAGATAAATGAACATGGACAAATTTTTAAGAATAAAGCCAGATTGGTCTATAAGGGGTATGCACAAGTTGAAGGACAATATTTTGATGAAAATTTTGCACTAGTGGCAAGATTGGAAGCCATCAGAATGGTTTTGGCCTATGCATGTCATAAGAACTTTAAAGTTTATTAGATGGATGTTAAGTCATATTTTCTTGATGGAGACCTAGAAGAAGAAGTATACATGGAGAAACCTGAAGGTTTTTCATTGACTGATAATCCCTACTATGTCTGTAAGTTGAAAAAGGCATTATATGGACTAAAACAGGCACCACAAGCCTGGAATCATAGACTGGACAAATTCCTATAGGACAAAGGGTTCACGAAAGGTATTGTTGATAGTAATCTGAAGGTGATGATTTATTAGTTGTTGTGGTCTATGTAGATGACATTATCTTTGGATGCACTAATGATATTTCATTTCAGTGGTTTGCTAATTCAATGCAGATTGAGTTTGAGATGTCCATGATAGGAGAACTGTCATATTTTCTTGGCTTAGGAACCAATCAGAGTTCTACGGGGATATTTATCTCTCAAGAACAGTATTTGAAAGAGATGTTAAAAAGGTTTCAGATGGAAGATTCCTCTCCTGTTATTACACCTAGGGTGGTTGGTTGCAATATCAGTAAAGATGATATCTCACCTAATGTTGATCAAAGAACATATCGCTCAATTATCGACAGTCTTTTGTACTTCACAACATCCTGTCTTGATATAATGTAGGTTGTTGGAATGGTAGGTCATTATCAATCTTCCCCTAAACAAAGTCACTTAGCAGTTGTCAAGAGAATATTCCAATATTTGAAGGGTACAATGAACTATGGTCTATGGTATCATAGAAATCAAAACTTACAATTAACTTCATATTCAAATGTTTATTCGGAAAACTGCTTGGATGAGAGAAAGAGAACCAGTGGAGGTGCATTCTTCTTAGGTGATTCGTTAGTAGCATGGCTTAGTAAAAAGTAGGGATCTATCTCATTATCAACTACAGAGGTAGAGTACATTGTTGTTGCTACTTGCTACACTCGGATTTTATGGATGTTACAAACTCTTTCAGATTTGAAGCTAACTTATACTGATCCAATTCCACTTCACTGTGATAACACCAGTGTCATTAGTGTATCGAAGAATCCTGTTCTCCATTCAAAGACGAAAAATATCCAAATAAAGTATCATTTTTCTCAAAGAGAAGGTTACAAACAAAGTTGTTCAGCTTAATTGCATTCCAACCACAGAGCAAATTGCTGACATCTTTATTAAACCCCTAGCCAAGACACCATTTGAATATCTCCATCAGAAGCTGGGTGTGATCCATTCTCTCACCTAAGAGAATCCATCCTGTCAGGGGGAGTTTGTGTTGGTTGAATATCTGATACCTCCGAAGAATATTGTAATAGCTCAAGGGGAGCATGGTTTCTTTGACATTGATGTCAAAGGGGGAGAAAAGGTGTTCTGTAGAGGTGTTATGGATGCCAAAGTTGGGATATAAGTAGAATAGTCCATCCGTTCAGGGTTTCCATCAATGCCAAAGGGGGATATTTTTGGCATGTTCACTGGTCAAGTCTGCTTGTCATTGATGGAAAGATCAGAGTATGCAGAGATCAAATATCATGAGAGATAGCATTTTCCAGAAGCACAGACGAGGTCCAAATCATCAGGAATCGTAGATGGATCAAAGGTCGAAGCCTTTGACACTTAGAAATTATTCCAAGTCAGGAGGATGCATAATCTTAGGTAGAGAAGAAAATAGTATGCAGAGATCAAATCTCAGGAGAGATAGCAATTTCCAGAAGCGCAAACGAGGTCCAAATCATCAAGACTCGCAGACGGATCAAAGGTTGAGGCCTTTGACACTTAGAAATTATTCCAAGTCAGGAGGATGCGTAAGCTCGGGAGGAGAAGAGACAGTGGTCTTTGGATCACTAGTCTTGATTACACAATGTCTGTTAGATCAAAGTCCAATGGCCAAAGGAAGCGCATATGAGGATATCAGATCTCAAACGTTAGATCTGAGTACATATACCAACAGATGTTGGATCCTAAGGAAAGTGCATGAGACAAGTTATGAAGTCATCAGAATTTTCCATCATCAGAGATGACACGTGGAGAAAGATCATCATTTAGTTGACTGAAAGGTCAAAGGAAGTAGGTGCTCTAACCCCTCAAATTTGCGATATGCGAAGTCACGAAATGACCTGAGCCGTAGGATCTAGAGGATACGTGGTGAAAGATCAACATTTCACTGATTGAAAGGTCAATGGAAGTAGGTGATCTAACCCCTCGAACTCACGATAAGAGAAGTCGTGAAATGATCTTGGTCGTTGGAGCCAGAGGACATGTGGTGAGCGATCAGCATTTCGATGACTCGCAAATTGGGAAATTCAAAGGCAGAGTTGTAGGAACTCGTGAGGTGCGAGGTTGCGACATGATCAAAGTCGTTGGATCACAGAGAGATGTGGATTGTTGATCTAGAGAGAGAAGCGCTCAAATGTTTGGCCTGTGGTCATAGCCAATGTCGCATAGTCGAAGGATGAAGGGAGGAGCTAGCACTTCTAAGTTCCATTTCAAATTTTGCGAGTTGGAAGATACAAGGAAACTCATAGCAGGAGTTTGCGATATGAGAAATCATGACGAACCCTTCTTGCTTGGCCCTTGGTCACAGTTGGTGGTCACATTGATGAGGATTAAGGGAGGAGATAGCACGTCACTGGGCTCCACATTGGAGATCATCTAGATAGCCAAGTGCCCTATTGAATAAGAATTTGGTCATAGCTCGTGGTCATATGAAAGGAAGGAGATAGCCCAGCTAAGCTCCATTTCAGAGATCATGACTTAGGAGAGTTGATATGCCTCATACCAAGATTCCCGAGGTCGCTCGTCATGAAGCGCCTTCTGAATAGGCATTTGGTCACCGTCGGGGGCCACATGAAGGAATGGGATTAGAAGCCAAAGAATCCATATGTGACTGGATGAAACTATCATAACGCAATGATGCAATCGACCAGACAACTCGAGGATATGCAGGGTGATCTCTAGAGGATATGAAGAGTCTTGAGGTAACTATTAGTGGAATGAAGACTGTTCATAGATATGATTGACAGATGGAAAATCATCGAAGTATGTACCTGCAACAGAGAGGATGAGATCGACTTTGACAGAGAAGACAAAGAGTCTCAACTGCCAGAGAGGCCAAGTAATCTCATCATAACTCCCAATGAATGCATGGGGGTAACTGCCAGAGAAGATGAATAGTTTCCATGATGATCAGAAGATGATTAGACATGAGAAAGGCATGCAGAACAGGGGAGTGAGGCATGGATAGGTATTGCGTATGTCAGATGCATTAGGTACACAAAGAGTATAAAAATGCAGAACAAAGAGGATATGGGCGTTGCTGTTGAGAGTGACTCGTGCGATAAGAGAGACACTGATGCAGGAGAGCAGAGCAGTGTAGCAAAATAGTGATGAGAATGGTAATCCATAGATAAATGTTGTTTCACTATGATAGGGTGCCATAGATAAGAGAGGAAACAAATATTAATATTTCAGGGTGCTAGGGAGGTGTTAGGGAGGTGCTAGGGAGGATTGGTGTCCTCAGAGTTTCAAGTGGGTGCTTGAATAGGGGTGGTAAATTCTACACTGCCTACTTATGATATTTCTATTCCAGTGCATCCAGTTAGTCAGAATCAGTCTGTAAGTGTAAACGTTGGGAGGACATTGGGATCCCTAGGTATATCACAACCAAGTTAATTAAGTTTCATTCTAATAGGAGCAGTGAGACCCACAATGGCTAGGAATATGGGAGGATCAATCACCCGATACCCAGAATTCTAGGGTAAAGGGGACGAGTATGTAGATCAACATTGGTTATTATGTGAGGCCATCTAGAGGTCCATAGGGACACTCAATGCAAATAAGTTAGTAGAGTTTCAGACTACCTTGAAGGGTCGTGCTCTCAAATGGTACATGAAGGCTATTGAACCAGGTCTGCAAGGACAAGTGTTCACCCTAGGCCAAGTTCATTTGAATTTCATCGCCAAATTCAAAATACCTCAGTCAGGGAAACAAGCTCTCTCTAAGTTGTGGGATATTCAACAAAGGGAAGGAGAATATTCTTGGGAGTACAACCAAAAATTTAAATATGCTATTGGGAGACTAGCACATCCAATTCATGAGGATCACCAGAGGGAATGGTACATCCAAGGCTTACTACTACTAACGAGAATTCCTTTAACAAAACAACAGATAGCCACATTAACAAATGCCTTCCAACCATTGATGAAGATCAAAGCCATGGAAGGTTATCCAAGGAATCTAAGGTTGACCAGGCCTCTAGTAGATACAAATTTGTCGCAACTCCAAGGACAAATATCGATGCTAACGGAAAAGATTCAAGAATTAACCACACCAAGACTAGGACGACCTCAAGTTTTGTGCACAGGATACTACACAGAAGGGCATCTGGAAAATGAATGTCCGCGCATGAGGGGAATGGGACCTCTTCACAATCTGATGGGACCCTCTTCAGGACCAACAGGAGGAGATGCACAAGTCTACATAACTCCACCATTCAATACACCAAGGCTATACAATGCATTTCCAGGCGCTCGAACGTCTCAGACAACTGAGTATTGTGAGATTTATCAGACACATGGGCATGCATCGAGGCAATTCCCTATTATGCAGAAGTACAGGACTACACCCAATACAATACACTATGATTTTTGTGCATGTATGACCCATGCCACAAATCAATGTAGAGCGTTGGACGCACTTGCTGATAGATTAGACCGAACAACATTTAGAATAAATGAAACCCCCCAAGGACCTGGAAGAAGCTAGGTAGGTGGGGTCGAAGTTGGATTTAGAGGGAGAAATGGAGGCAGATGGATGAGATGATGTTGCAACTGCAATGGACAAGGTCATTTGGCCAAAGACTTCCCTCACCCAATACGAGCATGGTGCTCTCATTGTAGGAATAATGGGCACACAACTAAAGACTACTCTAAATTGATCACAAAGTGGGAAGACCGCATTCGTCAATGAGGAGATAATATTATAACCTCATAATTAAAAAGGGAAATCGAGGGATAGCTACCGAATATTAACATCATCACTTGTAGAGGATCTAAAACTGGGGTAGTTGTAGATAGTGAGCCCAAAATTTAGAACGTTATTCCCAAGGATGACATGTATGATATTGTGAAACAAAAGTTGTTTTTTAAAAATGAAATAGAAATATTTAAGAGCATCCCCACTCCAAAAATAATGGAGAATCCTCCTAGATCCAGCTCTCAACCTAACCTTGCACAAGCCATTACCTCACCACTAACACCTAGGATTTATGCAATTCCAAGGATACACCCTGAGCAGTCTCAAAGTATAATCAATATTTGGTTTTAGTTATTCTTTGATATCCTAGGGGATGACCAACTTACTAAGAAGTTGTGCAACACCTTGTACCTAATACTGAGAAATGAGGGAAACCCAAAAGCCATAGTAAGGACCAACCTCCTTGAGAAGAATGTAAATTATAACCTTGTACAATATCTACTGCAAACAGATATTCATAAAATAACAGAAAAGATACAATGGAAAATACAAACATTACACAAAGAATTTTCCCCTGGAAACCCAAACCGGGAAAACCAACATACTCTATATTCATTCATTGTGTTACAATGTTTACAATACAAAATACATATAGGAGCCAGTGGCATCCAAAACCCTAACCCAATGACCTGGATTAGTCCAAAACCCTAATTCCTTAACCGGAAATAGAAAACCATCGGCAAAGAAACCATGTGCCGAAAAACCACCTAAATATAATGTGGTCCCGAAAATGCGGTCCCGATGCAAAAAAAAACAATTTCGGGGGTGCTGCCCCCAAACCCCTGTGCACTCGACGTAGATGCTCAAACACTACTACTCGTGCAAAGAATACAACACATTCCCAACATTCTCCCGCTTGTTGTTTTCTTTGCACACAGGGGGTTACAGGATTACATAGTCAACAATCCAGGGCAACAATGTCCATGGATTCTCTACACCAAGAGAAATTCTTAGTGCTCACAGGTTTTGTTAATGAATCTGCAACATTCTTCAAGGTGTCCACCTTCATCAGCAATACTTTTTTTTTTCAACCATGTCTCTCACAAAGTGATATTGAATATCAATATGCTTTGTCTTTGAATGATGAGTTGAGTTCTTTGCCAAAAAAATTGCACTCTGGCTGTCACAATCTATTCTTATAGCTTGTTGTACCAACCCAATACCTGAACACAATATTTGTAACCATTATGCTTCCTTACTTGCATGAGTGGCTGCCATGTATTTAGCTTTTGTAGTTGAAATTTCCTCTACAGCCTGTCTTTTTCTCATCCAACTTATTGCTCCTCCAAACAGGTTAAATACATAGCTACTTATAGATCTCCTATGATCCAGATCTCTTGCCCAGTCTGCATCCACAAATCCATGTATATACACCACTCTATCCAATCTCGGTCTTCCTTCCTAGCACAATCCATAACTAGCAGTGCCACGCAAATACCTGAAAACCCTTTTTATTGTTGTCCAATGCTCCTTCCCCGGTTTTGACATATACCTGCTCAAAACTCCCACTGCATGTGCAATGTTCGGTCTAGCACAAACCATTTCATACATCAAACTACCAATGACACTGGCATATGGAACATAAGACATGTCCTCCTCTTCTTCATGTGTCTTAGGACACTGATTCGCAGATAACTTTACACCAACAAGAATAGGAACCTTGACTGGTTTGCATTCTTGCATATTAAACCTCTGCAATATTGTCTCGACATATTTTCTCTGATTTAACCAAAGTTTCCTCTTTTTCTGATCTCTTTTAATGTCCATGTACAAAATGAAATTTGAAGCACCGAGATCCTTCATGTCAAATTTAGAGGACAACTAATTTTTCACATCCTGGATAATCTCCTTCTTGTTTCCTATCAACAACATGTCATCCACATACAAGACCAAATAAATCAAATGATCACCAATTAATTTAAAATACACGCAATGATCCTCTTTGATTCTTGTGAAGCCAAGTCCCAGCATATAAGTATCAAATTTTTTTTACCACATCCTTGGTGATTGTTTTAAACCATACAGGGATTTTTTCATCTTGCATACTAGCTCCTTCTTTCCCTTCACAACATAACCTTCTAGTTGCTTCATATAGATTTCTTCTTCTAGATCCCCATGTAGGAATGTTGTCTTCACATCCATTTGTTCTATTTCAAAATCAAATGCAACAACAACAGATAATAGAAATCTTATGGAGGTTAACTTCGCAATAGGAGAAAAAATCTCACCAAAATCAATTCCCTCAACCTGGGAATAACCCTTTGCTACTAACCGAGCTTTGTATTTCTCCACTTTTCCTTCTGCATTCAGCTTATTTTTAAATACCCATTTTCTGCCAACGGTCTTTCTTCCAGTTGGAAACTCCACTAGATCCAAAGCCTTATTCTTATCCAAAGATGCCATTTCTTCTTCCATGGCCCTTTTCCAGAGATTTCAATCCTCTGAATCCACTACCTCCCTGACAGTTCTAGGATCATCATTAGTAATAGACAAAGCAAAATTTGAATGGAAATCAGATGGACTATACCTTTCCGATAGTCTTATTTCTCGATCCGATCTCCTCAATACTGGAGTATGAGGATCTTCTTCTTCTGATTCATGTTCTTCTGTAGAGTCTGATTCATCATCCTTTAAATCAACCTCTATCTTCTCTGGTTCTTCCTTACTTGGTAGGACTTCATGTTTAACAACATCCTTCATTTATCTAAATACCACATCTCGGCTATACACTACCTTCTTAGTTTATGGGTTCCAAACCTTATAACCTTTGAGACCATCTTTATACCCAATAAAGATACACTTTTCAGCCTTCTTATCCATCTTACTCTTGTTTTCCTTTGGAACATGAACATATGCATCGCAGTCAAAAAACTTGAGATGTGTGAGAGAAGTTTCCTTACCATTCCATACCTCTTATGGAGTCTTGTCATCCAACACTGATGAGGGTGATCTGTTGACTAGGTAACATAGAGTACCCACTGCCTCTGCCCAAAATTCTTGCCCTAACCCGGCACCACTGAGCATGCACCTTGATTTTTCCATTAGCGTCTTGTTCATCCTTTCTGCAACTCCATTCTGTTGAGGTGTATATGGAGTATTCCTATGCATTTCTATACCGTAATTCTTATAGAATTCTTCGAATTTATTTCTGCAGAACTCTCCGCCATTATTTGTCCTCAACACCTTAATTCTTTTCTCTGTTTGATTCTCAACAAGATCCTTAAACTCTTTAAAATTGTCAAAGACTTCAGATTTCTTCTTGAGGAAATATATCCAAGTTTTCCTCATAAGTCATCTATAAATGAGACACAGTACACAGATTTTCCCAATGACGGGACCGACACAGGTCCAAAAACATCACTGTGAACTAGCTGTAAAATTCCTTCTGCCCTCGTTGCACCAGAGGGGAATCTTACTCGATTCTGCTTCCCATATAGACAATGTTCACAGAAATCAAAATCCAGAGAGTAGTTATACATACCTTCAACCATACCTTTATCGTGTAGTAATCAAAGACCCTTATCTCCGATATTCCCCAGTCTTTGATTCCACAACATAACCTTTTCTCCAGAGACTATAGGAGTTATTTCTTCTTCAAATTCAATATCAAGAACAATGGAGCTATTACACCCATCATTAATAATTCTTCCTACCAGCTTATACAGAGTTCCAAACCGAACTCTCCTCATGAACACCATTTCTCCTCGAACCATCCTGCAGGTTCCCTTTTCAAATATTGTTTTTACCCCTGCATCTTCCATTTTGCTTACAAAAATCAAATTTTTTGCCATACTTGGGATGTGCAGAACACTAGGCAGTGTTCTAATCCTTCCATCTATGAGCCTCAACTTGACCCTTCCTCCTCCTATGATTCTGGTTGTCGAATCATTACCTAAGAAAAAATTACCTCCATCATACCTTTCATATTTGCAGAACCACTCCCTGTGGGGAGTCCTATGAAAGGATGCACCAGATTCTATCAACCATGCCTCATGATCTTCATGTGTACTTGAAGAGGCCAAGTACACATCCCCTCCTTCTTCCTTGGAGTTCTTTTTTTCTGTAGAAGAAGATTCTTCAGATCCCTTCTTTTTCTCAACTTTGGATCTATACTACTTCTTGTAGTGCCCTTGTTTCCCACATCTCAAACATACCCTTACAAAATTTCTGGGAGATTTAGATCCACCCTTAGAATTAGATCTCCCACTTGAGGAATTAAATTTGTTTCTTTCCTGGGAACGTCCTCTTGCAAATAATGCATCTGTGCTATGTCCTTCCATATTCTTCTGTCTCATCTCCTATGACAACAAAGATAAGGCCACTTCCTCAAACTTCAAGGAAGTTGTATTACTACCTATGGCCACAACCAGACTATCCCAGGAGTCTGGTAAAGAACACAACAAACTAATACATTTATCTTCATTTGAAATTTTAATCTCAACATATACTAATTGACTTACCAGAGTATTGAAGGATTTCAAATGCTCTGCCACCGAGTCTCCATCTCTCATCCTGAGGTTATATAGCTTCTTTCTCAGGAACAGTTTATTTACCAGGGACTTAGACTAATACAACTTCCCCAACTTTTCCCATAAATCCTTGGCTATAGCTTCCTCTGACACATTCAGTAATACTGAATCAGAAAGACATGATCAGATTATTCTCTTTGCCTTCCGATCCAAAATTTTCTAGTCATCTGTAGAAGTTCATGTAGGTGCAGTACCTAGATCTACCACGATCCACTGATCTTTGTCCACCAACAAATATGCCATCTTGAGCTTCCACAGCTCAAAACTTTTCCCATTAAACTTCTCAATCTCCATCTTCGAATTGCTTTCCATTTATTTTCACCTAAAAAACAATATCATAGATCTCCCACTGTAACAAGGCTTATCACAGTCCCAATCCAAACCCTTGACCACAAAGGCGTCCCCCTGAAGCCAATAAAGCTCTGATACCAAATGTAAATTCTAAACTTGTACAATATCTACTGCAAATAGATATTTAAAAAATAACATAAAAGATACAATGGAAAATACAAAAATTACACAGAGATTTTTCCCCTGGAAACCCAAACTGGGAGAACCAACATATTCCATATTCATTCATTATGTTACAATGTTTACAATAAAAAATACATATAGGAGCCAACGGCATCCAAAACCCGAACCCAATGACCTGGATTAGTCCAAAACCCTAATTTCTTAACCGAAAATAGAAAACCATCGGCAAAGAAACCATGTGCCGAAAAACCACCTAAATATAATGTGGTCCCGATGCAAAAAAAAAAAAAAAATCGGGGGCACTGCCCCTGAACCCCCATGCGGGGGGCTCCGCCCCCCTCTAACCCCCTTGCATACCCAGCACAGACACTCAAACACTACTACTTGTGCAAATAATATAACACATACCCAACAAAGAATACCCAAAGAATACAAACAATAAAGGTGTGAACGGGAAAAGAATTCAGGTTAGAAGTTGAACTGGATGATTTTTAAATCAAAGACGTTATTCTATATTTGGGATCAGATGTCAACATCCTACCCAAAAAGACCTGGGAAGTGTTGGGAAAACCTCAGTTAGTATATTCCCCCATCCAATTGAGAATGGAAAACAAGTACTACATTTTCCCAGTAGGAAGGCTGGAAAATGTGGAAATATATGTTGCGGGAGTTAATACCACAACCAATTTTGAGGTAATTGAAATCATGGGAGATAAGGATCCCTTCCATACTCTGGTTGGAATTGATTAGGAATATTACAATTATTCTATCATTGATCTAAAGAGGGACACCATGACATTTGAAGCAGATAGTATAAAAGTATTTGATCCCTTGGATCCATGTCTAGGGCCTAGATATATTGAACCTGTGGACCACAATATGGAGTCAGAGGTTATTGACCAATTATACACCCTCAAAATAGGAATGAGACCAAATTACATAAATCCCACTACAGATCGATTGGTAAGTTGGAGAAGCATACAGTTTGCTGACAAGGATTTGAAAGTAGTGTTTGACAGTTGGCAGCAAGGTTTGTTGGCATGTTCACAGGTTGAGTGTGCTTGTCATTGATGGAAAGATCAGACTATGCAGAGATCAAAGCTCAGGAGAGATAGCAGTTTCCATAAGGACAGATGAGGTCCAAATCATCAAGACTCGCAGACAGATCAAAGGTCGAGGCCTTTGACACTTAAAGATTCTTCCAAGTCAGAAGGATGCGTAAGCTCAGGTGGAGAAGAAAAAAATATGCATATATCAAAGCTCAGGAGAGATAGCAGTTTCCAGAAGCACAGACGAGGTCCAAATCATTAGGACTCGTAGATGGATCAAAGGTTGAGGCCTTTGAAACCTAGAAATTCTTCCAATTCATGAGGATGTTTAATCTCGGGAGGAGAAGCAACAGTGGTCGGTGGATCACCAATCTCGATTACCTAATGCCTGTTAGATCAGATTCCAGTGACCAGTGGAAGCGCAAATGAGAAGATCAAATCTCAACCATTAGATCTCAGTGCATAGACCAACAGTTGTTGGATCCTAAGGAAAGTGCATGAGACAAGTTTTGAAGTCATCAGAACCATCCATCGTCAGAGATGACATGTAGTGAAAGATCATCATTTCGCTGACTGAAAGGTCAAAGGAAGGAGGTGCTCTAACCCCTTGAATTCGTGATATGTGAAGTCGTGAAATGACCTGATTCGTAGGATCCATAGGATACGTGGTGAAAGATCATCATTTCTTTGAATGGAAGGTCAAAATAAGGAGGTGCTCTAACCCATTGAACTCACAATATGCAAAGTCACGAAATGATCCTAGTCGTTGGAGCCAGAATACATGTAGCGAGTGACCAACATTTCGTTGACTCGCAAATCAGGAAATTCAAAGTCAAAGTTGTAGGAAATCGCGAGGTGCGAGGTCGCGACATGATCACAATTGTTGGATCATAGAGGGTTGTGGACCGTTGATCTAGAGACAAAAGCACTCGAATGTTTGTCCCGTGGTCATAGCCAAGGTCACATAGTCAAAGGATGAAGGGAGGAGCTAGCACTGCTAAGGTCCATTTCGGATTTCATGAGTTGGGAGATACAAGGCAACTCATAACAGGAGTTCGCGATATGTGAAATCGCGACGAACCCCTCTTGCTTGGCCCCTGGTCACAGTTGGTTGTCACATTGATGAGGATTAAGGGAGGAGATAGAATGTCATTAGGCTCCACATTGGATATCTCCAAGATTTTCAAGTTCCTTATTGAATAAGCACTTGGTCACAGCTTGTGGTCATGTGAAAGGAAGGAGCTAGCCCAGCTAAGCTCCATTTCGGAGTTCACGACTTGGGAGAGTTGAGATGCCTCATACCAAGATCCCCGAGGTCGTGAGTCGCGAAGTGCCTTTTGAATAGAAGTTTGGTCACCGCCGTAGGACACATGAAGGAAGGGGCTTAGAAGCCAAAGAGCCCATACGAGACTGGTTGAAACTTCCAAAACGCAGTGATGAAATTGGCCAGACAACTCGAGGAGCTGTAGGTGGATCGCCAGAGGAGATGAAGATTCCTAAGCTAACTACCAGTTGAATGAAGATTGTTCATAGAGGCGATTGACAGATGGAAAAGCATCGAAGTATGTAACTGAAATAGAGAGGATGTGCTCGACTGTGACAGAGAAGACGAAGAATCTCGATTTCCAGAGAGGCTAAGGAATCTGAGCATAATGCCCGGTGATGATGAACGCATGGGGGTAACCACCAGAGAAGATGAAGAGTTTCCATGATGATCAGGAGATGACTAGACGTGAGAAAGGCATGTAGAATAGAGGAGTGAGGCATGGAGAGGTACTGTGTATGTCATATGCAGTAGGTACACAAAGAGGATAAAAACACAAAACAAAAAAGAGAATTTTTTCTCGCATTGTGATAGCAGTGTTTCGAGAGTTCATCCACAATTTTGTAGAATTATATATGGATGATTGGACGGTGTACAAACTATTAAGATATCATGTCGGGCTACACCAGTTGATGTTTGATAGATGTCGTGAAATTCATATATCTGTGAATCTAAGGAAGTCTATTTTTTGTGTACCTCATGGAAATTTGTTAGGCCATATTTTCTGCAGAGAAGGAGTCTTGGTAGACCCAGCTAAAGTTGTGTTCATTCTGAACATGCCGCCACCTACAAGTGATAAGATGTTGCGCTCCATATTGGGACATACAGGATATTACTGCATGTTCATCATAAGTTATGCAACTATCACCGCACCCATTGAGAAATTACTGAAGAATTCCAAATTGTTCTAATGGACACTAGAGTGTGACAAGGAATTCAATATTCGCAAAGAAAAACTAAGTATTGCACCTATTTTGATATTTCCCAATTGGGAAATTGAATTCCATGTACATGTGTATGCATCGATCATTTCCCTGGGAGCCATCATAGAACAACCAGGGGAAGGGAATATGGACCACCCTATCTACTTTTCCAGTAGAAAAATATCGCAAGTTGAGTGCAACTACACAACCACTGAAAGGGAAGGTTAAGCTATGATTTATGCATTAAAAACGTTTATACAATACTTATTAGGCTCACATTTCAAGTTTTTTACTCACCATTCTGCATTGAAGTACCTAGTCAATAAACCAGTACTAGAAGGAAGAATTTGCAAGTGGCTACTAATTTTTCAAGATTTTTCATTTGAAGTAATTGTCAAACCATGAAGATGAAATGTAGCTCAAGATAACCTTTCTAGGTTGGAGTTAGGGGAAAGTGGTGGAGTAGTAGATGATCAACTCTCGGATGCAAACCTGTTCCATATTAAGGCCATCCTAGAGTACTGTGAATACATTGTTGTCTTCCTCAGTACAAGGACCTACCCAAAAACTTACTCCGCAACCCAGAAGCGACATATGGTGGTTTGCATAGCAGACTATCAATTGATTGTGTTGGCACAGGGCTAGACCTAGGGTTCAATGCTACAACAACGCACCAACAAAACCCTAACTACCGACCCTTTCGGCAACACCTGCGAAGTAGATGAAGTCTCACCCGAGGTAGAGGCAGGGGTGGTTGCAAGACTCAAGTGTTTGCAACCTTAGCTAGGACACAGATATGTGATTATACAACTTAATATAGCACTTAACACCATCAGTTCCTCAATATGTGATGCACAGAAGGTCCAACCTCACCCCGCAGGGTCTCTTTTCCTGACCTCCTACTCATAAGATCGATTAAATTCCCCTTCTGTTGAGCCAAAGCGGCTCTTTAGATTCCTGAGTGGAATCACTATGCAATACCCATTCCATAGGTCCTTATTTCCACCCCTCGGCCTTCTGCACTTTACCAAGGTTATCCATGACTCAAGTATCGGGGTTCAGGGTTTCGCGGTTCCGCTGTCGAGAGTCACAGTCCTCTCGAATCCCCGATTTGCGATGAGCTCCTTTCATGCGCGAGCCCTCCTGAGCTTAGCTCTAGTCGCATACGACCACGCCTCCGCGACCATGGCCTTACCTCCCTCGCGACCTCGCAATTCGCTATACCAAGCTCTTAATTTTCCAACTCTCGACACCCGATGTGCCGAAGTGCCGAGGTGCACGTGAGTTGACTTTTCAATGGTCCTTTGTCTCGCCGAGACTTCGGATCTTCGCAACTCGTGAAACCTAGCACAAATGATTTGGAGCTTCTCGCGGTGAGATCCCAAGGTCTTCGTGCCACCTGTATTCCACTTTGCCACTTTGTTATGGCCACCTGTCCTCCAACGGTCAGAATCTCGCTTTCTCACAACCTCGCGATTTCCGTGGCCAAATTATCGAGCATTTTCTCCCGAGGATCCCATGCATGATCCCACGTGCGGATCCAACGATCTTCCCCGATCCAGATCCAATGGCTATCTCCTTCTTACCCCTCACGTCTTCGCGACTTGGGACACCCAACGATTAGGCCTTCAACCTGCGAACCCCCGAGTTCGCGAGATCCTTAGATCTCCGCCATGCATCCTCTCAATTGGATGATTCAGATCTCCTCGCTACTTTGCCACCTCGTGTCCTCGCGTCTCGCGACTTTTAACACCAACCACTTGGGCGTTCACCCTGCGAACTCCCTAGTTCGCGAGATCATCTAGATCTATGCCACCTGTCCTCTCCAGATGGATGGCTCCTGTCTTCTCTGACAGCTTTTCTACCTCATGTCCTCGCACCTCGCGACCTTTAACACCCAATCCTCGGCTCTTCCACTCACGAGCTTCTGAGATGCGAGGTGCCACCTGTCCACCTGCCGACTCCTACCGCCCCACACCATTCACGAGTGTCGATATCCCAAGATGATGTCATCTAGGCCCCACACACGGAGTTCTCACCTCCTCGCCACTCGTGGAGTTGAGTGACTTCCTTTTCCAACCTTCGATGCCCGAGGTCCTGATGTGGGTAATCTTGTGACACGCGTCCACTCCCAAACGAACGGTCCATATTCTATCAGCTAATTCAACAGCCGATGTTGCTCCTCCCAGGCTTCCTGCGCACTTTCTCCTACGCGTAACCTCTGCGTAGCTTTTCCCAATCGAATGGCTGTCGTGATTTCTGAGTGAGATCTGACGGCTGTCGGTGTCCTCACTCTGTGCCCTTCCTGAGCTCCCTCTGGACGTGAACTTCTCAACGGTCCATATCTCTTCTTCAGGCTGATCTAACGGCTGTCATCGCTCCTCCTGAGCTATTGTGCTTTCTTCCCAAGCTTGGAAGAATTTCACATTCTCAAAGGCTTCGACCTTTGTGCTCTTTTCCTCTGTGAGTTCTACAATCTTTGAGCCTCGCCGATGTGCGTAAAAGCGTTGTTCCTTCTGAGCTTGTTCCTTTCGAATCCTTAAAGGATTCCGACATCTGCGCTCCTGCAAAGTCTTCTCATGCACACAGCGTGCTATCCCTTCCGAGATTTCACAAACACTCAGACCCCTTGAGGGATTTTGTCTTTCTCCTCCCACAGATGGAGAATACAATGCCTTCCTGGCTCTCTATTTCTCAGGCAACCTCATACCAAGTCTCTCTGGGTGTTCAACAACCCAGTGAAGATCCTTCCTTGGACTCTCCCTTCAGTTCCAGAACTCAAAGAGTTCTATTCACCTTCTGTGCCTGCTTGCACACTTTCTCGACGCCCTCCTGGCAGAGTATCTTCTCCTGTGAACCACTGTACACACGCTCAATGCCCTCCTGGCAGAGCTTCTGGGAATCCTCAGTGATTCTGGTCTTCTGAACTCACAGCAGAGTTCCTTCTCTGTGCACTCCTTGCACTTGTGCTCAATGCCCACCTGGCAGAGCTCTTACAGAACTCCTCAGAGCTTCTGTCTCCTTCAACTCTCAACAAAGTTATTCCTTCAGCACCTCGTGCTTACACTCAATTCCCACCTGACATAGCTCCTACAGAATCCTCAGTGATTCTATCTGCAACTGTGTTTCAGCTACACAGCCTTACCTCTTGAGGTGTTTAGCGACCTCCCAGGTATTCTTCTCCCCGAGTTGTTGACTTCAGTCTTGTGCCTCAGCACGTCTTTGTCTGATTCCTCAGAGTTCAGAAGTGCATCCTCAGTGCACCGACTCTCAGAACCCTCAACGTTCTGCCACACCCTCCTGGTATGAAGCCTCAAAGACCTCCAACTTGAATCAACCGAATTCCTGCAGAATGCACATCTACAGTATACATTCATAGCATATATATGGAACACACACAAACATGCATATAAGACAGAATAATGCAGGAAAAACTACTCTATTATATTAACAATGGCAAATGCTTGTATTTTACAATGGTGTTCCTCGAGCTCTCCCTGGCTCTCTCATACAACCATTCTCTAGCTCAACTCACCCAAAATGAGATCTCAAAATCTCTTTTACCTGAGGGGCTCATCGAGCTCTTCCCTCCAGGTTCACCTACCCTATTAAATTTACATTCAATGGTTGTCTAGTCCAGCATCTGAATCTAGATCTCAGCCAATCTAGCATTAAAGTCGATCCTATCTAATGCCTGCACAAAGGCATGGCTTTCATGGCTCACTAGCCTAAGACATTTAATTACATTCATTTCAAATTTAAATGAGGTTGCGCCTCCCTTTTAGCATATGAATGCATGAGTGCTAACGTGGTTGGCTAGCTGGATGGCTGACATGGAGCGATGCTCCTGCATCATACTCCACAGCTACAAAAATCATGAGCTCATGTTCATGAGCTTCCCCTCTGTGCTGTTGGAAATCCACCTGGATCCCAAATCAGTCTTTGGAGCTTCCCATCTGCTCCATTCTTCTTCTGCTGCTGCTGCTTCCTTTTCTCTACCCAGCTTCTCTTTGCTGGTAGCCTGCGCTGATCTCAACATCCACTCCCTGATTTCCTCGATCACTTCGTCCAACTTCTCCCTTGGTTCGCTCTGCTTTTGCAGTCTCCTCAGCTGCAAATTTTTTTGGCCATTTGGCAGATCATAATGATCTCCCATGTATTCCTCATCCATTTCCAACTTCACCTATTGGATGTGCCTTTCCTAAACTTTTACCCTTTCCTCCAGGGCTTCAATTTGATCCCACAGATCAGCAAAGCATATGCTATATGTCTCTTCCTCTTCTACTTCTGCAACTTCCTCTGTTGGATTCTGTTCAGCTTCATGGATCAAAATATCGAGCCATTCCTCAGAATGCTCACCATCCTTTTTTGTTCCTTCGGCTGTCAGCTCCCATGCTACAACTCTTTCAGCTTCTTGGCTGAAAGTAATGAGCTATTCCTCAGAATGCTCATCTTCTTCATCTTCTGCTGCAAACTCCTCTGTTGCAGCCTCTTCAGCTTCAGTGCTGAATGCATTGAGCCATTCCTCAGAATTCTCACTCTCTCCTTCTGCTTCTACTTCTTCTTCTGCTGTCAGCTCCAGTGCTACAACTTCTTCTCTTTCAACTCTCGAGCTGAAATCATCGAGTCATTCCTCAGAATGCTCCTTCTCTTTTCTTTCTTCTGCTTGGGCAATCTGCACCATCTGCACCAATTCTTCTTCTTCGATAGTCATCATCAGCTGTGACTGTTCCTCTGTTGTTGTTGCATCATCTGCAACATAATTTTATGCCTCCTCTGGGGCAAATGGTAGGAATATTGAAATTCCCCCAATCATCACACGGCTCAAATCCTCCTCTGTCAGCTGCATCTGCTGATCTCCTTGTGAGATCATTTGCTCTGTCAGCTCCTCTATCTGATTCCAACTCACTTCTGAGTTTCTGAGACCCACAGATAGTCTCATCTGCTCATCCCTGCCCACCTGGAAATATGGGATGCTTCCACTGCTTCCTTGGCAGACTATGAGATCAACCGATCCCATCTTCATCAGCACTTGTTGATGAATTAAACTCTTCTCTGAGTCCATGAGACTTTCAGACATTCTCGAATGTTCATATCTTCCCTCCTGGCAGTGTAAGATGCTTCCGCTGCCTCTCTGGCAGTATTCGAGATCCCTCAACGATCTCTTATCATTGCCCTACTGGAAATGTGAAATTCCTTGGCTGTCCTCCTGACAGTCCATGAGATCTTCAACCAATCTCATCTCATTTTCCTCCTGGCAAACTGGAATTTCTATTCTGCCCTCCTGGCAGTCCTTGAGATCCTCCGCTAATCCCAATTTATCCTCGTCATCATCCCAATCATCGAGACCCTTTCCAGTCTCTGGCCAATAGTAATCAATCATCTCTTCCTCTGTGGCCTTGAGGTTTTCATCATACCTCAACCATTTCCTTAACAGCCTGCGCTGTCTCATGACCATCAGCTCTCTAACTGGCCATTTCTCTTTTGCCTTCTCCATGGGCAATTCATGCATCTGTCTCCTCCTCCTATCCTGTCGCATCTGTAGTTCGAACGCCTATATGTCTACCTTTAATTCATAGATCTCTCTATCCATTTATGCTTCCTCTGCAAGCTTTTCTGCCTTGCTCTTCTTTCTATGGCCTTCATTAGCCATCTTGCTATGTCTATCTGCCTCCTTGACCGATCTGCTGCTGTCACTCCGCATCTCTGAGTGTTCCAGCTTCATCCTCCTACAGTCTCCCTGACTGTCTTCTTGACTACTGCCTACCTGCAAACAATCATTACAAAGTCTCCATCACTCTGTCTTCTTCCTGCTCCTCTATTTGCAATACACAAACAAAATCCCGCTCTGATACCACCTGATGCATAGAAGGTCCAACCTCACCTTGCAGGGTCTCTTTTCCTGACCTCCTTCTCACAAGATCGATTAAATTCCCCTTCTGTTGATCTGAAGCGACTCTTTAGATTCCTGAGTGGAATCACTGTGCAATACTCGTTCCACAGGTCCTTATTTCCACCCCTCGACCTTCTTCACTTTACCGAGGTTATCCCCGACTCAAGTATCGGGGTTCGGGGTTTCACGGTTCCGCTGTCGAGAGTCACAGTCCTCTCGAATCCCCGATTTGTGATGAGCTTTTTTCACGCGCGAGCCCTCCTGAGCTTAGCTCCAGTCGCATACGACCATGCCTCCACAACCGTGGCCTTACCTCTCTCGCGACCTCGCAACTCGCTATACCAAGCTCTTAATTTTCCAACTCTCGACACCCGATGTGTCGAAGTGCCGAGGCGCACGTGAGTTGACTTTTCAATGGTCCTTTGTATCGCCGAGACTTCGAACCTTCGCAACTCGCGAACCCTAGCACAAATGATTTGGAGCTTCTCGCGGCGAGATCCCAAGGTCTTCGTGCCACCTGTATTCCACTTTGCCACTTTGTTATGGCCACCTATCCTCCAACGGTCGGAATCTCTCTTTCTCGCAACCTCGCAATTCCCGTGGCCAAATTCTCGAGCCTTTTCTCCCGAGGCTCCCATGCACGATCCCACGTGTGGATCCAATGGTCTTCCCCGATCCAGATCCAACGACTATCTCCTTCTCACCCCTCGCATCTTCGTGGCTTGGGACACCCAACGATTGGGCCTTCAACCTGCGAACCCCCGAGTTCGCGAGATCCTTAGATCTCCTCCACGCGTCCTCCCAATTGGACGATCCAGATCTCCTTGCAAGTTCGCCACCTGGTGTCCTCGCGTCTCGCGACTTTTAACACCAACCACTTGGGCGTTCACCCTGCGAACTCCCGAGTTCGCGAGATCATCTAGATCTCTTACACCTATCCTCTCCAGATGGATGGCTCCTGTCTTCTCTGACAGCTTTTCTACCTCATGTCCTCGCACCTCGCGAAATTTAACACCCAATCCTCAGCTCTTCCACTCACGAGCTTCCGAGATGCGAGGTGCCACCTGTCCACCTGCCGACTCCTGTGGCCCCACACCATTCACGAGTGTCGATATCTCGAGATGACGTCATCTAGGTACCACACATGGAGTTCTCACCTCCTCGCCACTCGCGAAGTTGAGTGACTTCCTTTTCCAACCTCTGGTGCCCGAGGTCCCGATGTGGGTAATCTCGTGACACGCGTCTTCTCCCAAATGAACGGTCCAGATTCTATCGGCTAATCTAACGGCCGATGTTGCTCCTCTCGGGCTTCCTGTGCACTTGCTCCTATGTGTAACCTCTGCGCAACTTCTCCCGATCCAATGGTTGTCGGGATTTCTGAGTGAGATCCGATGGCTATCGGTGTCCTCGCTCTGTACCCTTCCTGAGCTCCCTCTGGACGTGAACTTCTCAACAGACCAGATCTCTTCTTCAGGCTGATCTGATGGCTTTCGTCTCTCCTCTTGAGTTGTTGCGCTTTCTTCCCAGGCTTGGAAGAATTTAACGTTCTCAAAGGCTTCGACCTTTACGCTCTTTTCCTCTGCGAGTTCTATAATCTTTGAGCCTCGTCGATCCGTGTAAAAGCGTTGTTCCTTCTGAGCTTGTTCCTTTCGAATCCTTAAAGGATTCTGACGTCTATGCTCCTGCAGAGTCTTCTCATGCACACAACGTGCTATCCCTTTTGAGCTTTCACAAACACTCAGACCCCTTGAGGGATTTTGTCTTTCTCCTCCCATAGATGGAGAATACAATGCCTTCTTAGCTCTTTGTTGCTCAGGCAACCTCCTGCCGAGTCTCTCTGGGTGTTCAGCAACCCAGTGAAGATCCTTCCTTGGACTCTCCCTTCAGTTCCAGAACTCAAAGAGTTATCTTCACCTTCTGTGCCTTCTTGCACACTTTCTCGACACCCTCCTGGCGGAGTATCTTCTCCTGTGCACCATTGTACACACGCTCAATGCCTTCCTGGCAGAGCTTCTCAAAATCCTTAGTGATTCTGGTCTTCTGAACTCACAGCAGAGTTCCTTCTCTGTGCACTCCTTGCACTTGTGCTCAATGCCCACCTGGAAGAGCTCTTATAGAACTCCTCAGAGCTTCTGTCTCCTTCAACTCTCAACAGAGTTCTTCCTTCAACACCTCGTGCTTACGCTCAATGCCCACCTGGCAGAACTCCTACAGAATCCTCAGTGATTCTGTCTGCAACTGTGTTTCAGCTACATAGCCTTACCTCCTGAGGTGTTCAACAACCTCCCAGGTATTCTTCTCCTCGAGTTTTTGACTTCAGTCTTGTGCCTCAGCACGTCTTTGTCTGACTCCTCAGAGTTTAGAAGTGCATCCTTAGTGCACCAGCTCTCATAACCCTCAGCGTTCTACCACACCCTCCTGGTATGAAGCCTCAAAGACCTCCAACCTGAATCAACCGAACTTCTGCAGAATGCACAACTATAGTATACATTCACAGCATATATATGGAACACACACAGACATGCATATAAGACAGAATAATGCAGGAAAAACTGCTCTGTTATATTAACAATGGCAAATGCTTGTATTTTACAATGGTGTTCCTCGAGCTCTCCCTGGCTCTCTCATACAACCATTCTCTAGCTCAACTCACCCAAAATGAGATCTCAAAATCTCTTTTACCTGAGGGGCTCATCGAGCTCTTCCCTCCAGGTTCACCTACCCTATTGAATTTACATTCAATGGTTGTCTAGTCCAGCATCCGGATCTAGATCTCAGTCGATCTAGCATTAAAGTCAATCCTATCTAATGCCTGCACAAAGGAACGGATTTCATGGCTCACCAGCCTAAGACATTTAATTACATTCATTTCAAATTTAAATGAGGTTGTGCCTCCCTTTTAGCATATGAATGCATGAGCGCTAACGTGGTTGGCTGGCTGGCTGGCTGACATGGAGCGATGCTCCTGCATCAATATGCATTCATTATCTACTTCACCAATAGAACAGAGCCTCGCAACATTCACAATGATCTAACACATTGAAGCACTTAGGATAGGTAAAATAGATCATATCTGGAAGATCAAGCACTAAGCATATTTATATATATCATATCTAACATCCTACACATTATCATCACTGAGCATAAGCATAACTATCTAATCATCTCAAGCACTTAGAAAAATAAGGTATAAACACATTAAGACAAGCACAAAGAAAGACAACACAGTGTTTACATGGTTCAACCCCACCCTGGGGCTACATCCACCAACTCTTCTTCTTTATAGTCTTCAGTCAATCGGTTACAAGAACAGAGCCTCAAAACCCTTACTCCGCACAGGACAGAAGATTTGTGCATCTCGTTAGATCCTTCTTTCTTGTGATATAGCACAAAGTCATCCACAACTTCTTACAATGACTTGCACTTAGATCTGCAAGTCTCACACAAGCTCAAAGCAATTACAAACCCTTCTTGCACTTAACCTACATCACATAGATGTCGATAGACTCCTATCTCATTAGCACTTAGCTCCTTGGCCCTTTCTTAAATTGCCTATACTTTTATTTATACATTACAAAATAGGAATAAACATGGGTAAACCCATGGGTCAACATCCCATTCCCGTTACATATTCCAAAAAACCCAAAAAGGACCCAAAAGAGGGCTAAGATCCCGTGATCTCTACTTCATCTTTCGCTCTACCTTTGACTGGATGTCGTAGTTATAAAATAGGTCAACATGACCAAGAAACTCCCAAAACTTGGTCAAGGGCCAACAAGCCCCCAACACTCACCTGTGACTTGTCCCGAGTCACTCTGGTATGACCAATTCTGCCTCGAAAGCCTCGAGCTTAGCTCGAGCTACTTTGACTTGTTTCTTTGTTGTGGCCTCTTGTTCAGTGAACTCTTGGATAACTGCATCATTCACTGGCCCTTCTAGGCACTATTCTGTGGTGATGACGACCTTTTCTAGCTCTGTCCCTTGGCTTTCAACCTCTGTGAATAACCGGCATGCCTTATCTTGCATAGGTTGAATCCATTGATTGAATTCCATTACTTTGCTCTGGATCATATGGATCTACTGCTGAGCTACATGTTGTTCCTGAGACCTCTTCATTCTTTCTACAGCCGACATGGCCTTCAACTATTCCTACAGTGTATCTGCGTGCTGCTTTGCTTCCTGGAGCTGTGACTCCAGTGTTTGTAATTTCAAGTTCTCAATGAGGTTTTCATATGTCTGGGCACTGCAGTTACTCAGCTACTTGCATTCCAATGCAAGAGATTTTAATCTGTCAACTACGCTACGGGGAGTTGCTTCTCGCTAGTCCCTTACATCTTGTGGGGTCTCGGGTATAGTACGTAATTCTAGATCTGCGATGCACTGCTGGAGCTATTGGATCACTTCTTCAATTTGTGCCACCTGCAGTTGAACTCTCTCTTCGGCCTTTACTTCAACAACTTTCACAGAGCGAAGTGCTCTGTTGACCATTTCCTTAACTTCAAGTTACTCTACGAGCAATTGTTCCTTTTCCTTATGCAGCTAGGCTTCCTCTTCATCGAACTGTACCTAGAGAGCAAGCTTCTCTCATTCTGCAATACTGTGCTGCTCTAGAAGGTCTCCCTGTACTTTCTCCAAAGCCTGGGTGGATTGCATTGTCTCTTCTTGAGCTCGTCGAAGGAGATCTTCAACTGTATCAGCAATGCGGTGTAGTTGAGCTGGCTTATCATCTATTTCTGGTGTTCCCAATGGCAGGGGCAAAGTGGAAACTATGTGGTTGGACTGTAGTGCCTGCTTCACTTCTTGGAGCTCATCCTTAATCCGGTGGAACACTTCCTCCTTCATAGCTTCTTGCTTCTCTGCTATATCCAGTGAAGAATCATTCAGGGCTGTGACGATGAAGTCGAAGTCATCTAAGGTGAGGGTAGTGTCAAATTTGGTCCTGGTTTCTTTTGATTTATTCCTTGAAGAAGGTTTCGGAGGGGAAACCTTCTTGTAATATCGCCTTTATTTTGTTCAACTTCTGCACCGTCTAGCTCTCCGCCATCACCTCCTTGCTCAGGTGAGATCGAAGTAGTATTCACATAGGTACTGTTTACATCTTGGGTGTCCTCATTTTTCTTTGTCTTGCTGGGTTTAGGGGTATCGTGCGCTTCTTCGGGACTATCTATATCAGATATCTCTGCGGGGTCTGCTGAAATGAGAAGGTCCATCGACCACTCCTTGGTGATTTCTTCCAAGTCATCCTTTGTCATCTTGTATTATGATTGTAGCTATTCTTTGTTCTCATCACCGCATGATGTGATATAGATGAAATGGCGGTCCACACTAAATTTCATCAAGGGCCTAAACCTGTGGAGTGTGTTTGGGTTTATCTGGGGCATAGACTGGATGGAAATATTTAGTTGGTTTTAATATGTGTGGAACATGCCATTTGGTTGCCATTGTTTGTTCATATCTCTAGAGTACCACAGGGTACTGAACTTCGCAGCCAAAGGTTCAAAATGCTCGATGTCCGAGAAGGTCGCACCTTCCAGCATTTCCCATGCGATGAAAGAAATCAGGATGAGAAGCCAACTAAAGTGGAACTCATATCCTTGGTCATGTGCTTCTCTGTAGTCCAGTTCTAACTGGTACACCAATTACTTCACCCAATTCATTTGTAGGCCCTCCATGCACTTCCCTGCGAGGTCGACTACAAATCTGGTCACTTGGGTGGGTTGGTTCTTGCGAACTAATTTTCTTGAAATCAATTGACAAGTTAGGTGCACTACGCCGCTCTCGATAGAGGATACCTTGTAGCCTTGCATTCCCTTCTCTACATCACCATAAGTATCCTTTATCTTCTGGGCAAGAGCACGATCCTCGGTCTTTCCGGGGTAGAAATATGGTGGGTTAAGACATTGCATGCTTATCCCTATGATCTGATTGATCAATGTCAGATCCAATGTGATGTGGTGGTTCAACCATAAATAACCTCCATGGTAACATGACAACAACATTTAGACACATGCGTTCACCTCCTAGTGTCATCTGAAGTGTGGAATATTCATAACGTTTAGTAGGGTGGACTACACGAGGTTCTGGGTCCATGACTGAGGGATAATCTTTGAGTTCTTTCCTTTAGTCCTGGTTAGGGATGATTTTAAGGATGGATTTTTTTTTTTAAATGTAGAAACCTTGGCGAATCTTGCTAATCCTTTGTATGCCAACTATAAATGTTTGGCAATATTTTTGTAAAAATATGCAAATTTCTAAGGATTTTATATAGTTTTTATAAAATTTTGGCGATTTTTAAGGTTAAATAATTTTATCCCATAGAATTTGGGCGAATCATTTTTAAAATAGCGAATCTCGTTTTTGGAAAAACCATGGAAAATTAGCCCATGAGAGAAATTTAGCCCCTAAAATCATCCATGGTCCTGGTCAGATACTTATGTGGGGCGAGCATGGTGTAAACCTTCCTGTCGCCGAGGTTGAAGTCACTAAACTTCAATGTTGCGAGCTTATCCTGGTCGACATGAACTGCGCGCACCCCTTTCGGAAGGTACGCAGTGACCAAAACGTATTCAAATTCTCGGGGTACACTGTCACGATTGATTGCGCCACTCAGAGGTGGTAGATAGGAGGGAAAAATGATTAGAATCATCTTGTCATTCGCGAGATCGTCTCTGTGCTTAGTGATTTTTTTTTCTACTGGCTGGGACGGTCCAGCTCGAGTAGTGGATGGAGAGGCCTGCAGTCCTCTCATCGACGATGCATGTACACATGTAGACATTCCTTTCTCTGACATGACTCTCTCAGTCCTAAAGTTGAGGAGAACTTTCGTTACAGATTCTTTGGTTGCGGTGAGCTCGTAGGACATACGCGCTCAGGATTAAAATTATCGGGGTCACAATGATCTTAGATATGACACTAGAACAAACAGCAATAGCGCAATGATCACTGTATACAATTCGCTTACTATGTGGGCTTCAAATTCTTAGTTAGCAAAAGAGTTCTTTGTGCATGGAACGATGGGATAAGTAGGCAACTCGGCAACGGTTTGCTTGCGACGGTTATTAGCCTCCATTAACTCTTGTTATGTCCGTTATGGAGCGGTCCAATGGTCTAATGATGAACCTTTATTTCCTTTCTGCCTATTTGGAGTGGAAGTCGAACGGTATATTGGTCCAACGACTATATTGCTTCTCCATGGCGAAGTGCCATGTGTCGTTGTTCTGATATCCTGGTGAAGCTCCAATTCTGCATATTTTCTGTCTACGAAGTTCCCTCTGGAATCTTTTGTAACTTTTCAATCTTAGCCCTCTTCTTATTTATCTTTCTAGCCTTCTTTCCAGTGAGCTTCGTCTCTGTATTCCTCTTTCCATTTTGATTCTTACCTTCTTTTGAAATAGTTGCATCACACTGTTCAAGTGCTCTCTGTTGTACAACTGAGATGGGGGGGTGAATCAGTTGTTACCGTGCTTAAACAATTATGCTTCTTTTAAAAACTTTACAAGGCACTCAATGATGATCACAATAATGCAGGGATATAAACAATGACACATTCAACATCAGTCACATATATGAGAAACACAGAGACAGATATTTCTCGAGGAAACCCATATAGGGTAAAAACCTCTTCTTCTTTATATGATAAGTATTATCTACATTCTTTACATTATCATACATATGAGAACCAACTCATTGTGAGGCTACAACCTTTGTTTTTGCAAGATGCACCTTGGTGAGAGCACCAACTCTCTGTTTTCTCTAGCACCCACTAGAAGGAAGCACCAACTCCTTGGTTTCTCTAGCACCAACTAGAAGGAAGCTACAACTCCCTGGTTTCTCTAGCACCAACTAGAAGGAATCACCAACTCCCTGGTTTCCCTAGCACCAACTAGAAGGAAGCTACAACTCCCTGTGTTCAAGCACCCACTTGAACCTCTGAGGACAATAGTCCTCACTAGCACCTCCCTACCACCCTGTTTTATCAATCTTGGCTACTGCAACTTATTACATTGATATAATGTTCAATAATGGATTACCAGACTCATGACTATTCTACTGCATTTCGTTGCTCTGTCCGCCTCACTGCCTTCTTGCACACATCCTCTTCTGTTCAATTCAACTACTGCACTTTCCTCCTTCTTCACACATGAATCACCTTCAACAACAACAACCACAACAACTCAATAGCAATAGCAACCCATCTCTTCTCTCTATCGTGTACTTATAGCTTTTGTGCTACTTGTGCATGCAATGTGCGCAATCCCTCTGCATACTCACACCGCGCCGATATCCTCCACCTCTCGAGTGCTCTGCCTGATCATCGCAACTCTTCAGCTTCTCTGGTGGTTCCCACCACGTGTCTAGCATCACTGGGTGTTCTGCTGAGATTCCTCATCCTCTCTAGCAGTTGAGATTCCTCGTCTTCTCTGGCACATTCGAGCTTATGCCTTTTGTTTCAGTTACAGACTTCAACACTCATCCATCTGTCAATCCCCTCCAAGAATAGTCTTCATTCACTGGAAGAAGCCTGGAGACTCTTCATCTCCTCTGGCAATTCAACCCATGTGTCTAACATCACTAGGTGTTATGCTGAGATTCCATTTTCTCTCTGGAAGTTGAGACTCTTCGTCTTCTCTGTTACAGTCAAGCTCACCCTCTTCCAGCTGTCAATCGCCCCTATGACTAATATTCATCCCATTAGAATATTCCCACAGAGACTCTTCAACTCCTCAGGCAGTCACACCGAAGTCTCTTCAAATCTTCTGGTAGAAACCATCAATGGTTTCTAGCAGTTACACTGTGAGGAGCAACATTAGCCCTCCGATTATGCTCAAATTCACCTCCACCGTTGGATTAACTATGAAGGATATTGTCGTGATTTATGCATTTCACACTATCGTGATTCAGATATGGGACATCTTGATCCTTCATGTCATGATCTCCGAAAAGGAGCTTGGCTTCTCTAGCTCCCTCCTCTACGTGACCACACGTGGTGACCACCATTTACAGTGACAATTCACCTTTTCGGTATTTCGACATTCATATGATCCAGTGTCTCGATACTCCCAGAAGCGATCACCGAAATTTCGAGGCGGAGATCATATGCACTAGGTCCTTCCTCCACATGACCACATGCAGTGACCACAGGCTGCACTAAAAGGCATTGTGAACTCATGATCTTCATCGACCCTGATCGACGGTCCACGATCTCGATGAATCAACAATCCAGATCTTTTCACGATCTCGCATCTCACTGTTCCTAAGATGGAGCGAAGATCCGAAATGGATCTTATATGAATGGTCCACAATCCTTGGTGATCTGATGGTCAAGATATTTTTGTGATCTCACGTATCACAAGTTTGAACCTATTTCCTTTGGATTTCCTGATCTGCGAAACTCCGAAATGGAGTCTTTGTGGTGCTCTGATCTTTCACCATGCATCCTCTTGATCTAACGGTGATCCAGATTTATGTAGGAACACAATGAAATACAGAAATACACATAAACACAGAGATGCAGCGGAAATAAGACTTCATTTCATTAATAACAAATGACTGAAATATGCTTACAGACGGAATGGAAATAAACTAGCTAGGCGCTGGTAGCTTATCTCTGAGAAGAGATGTGGCCGCTACTCGCATCCATGAGAAGATGATTACAATGAGGTTCTGAAGGCCCTTTTACAATAAACGGGAATGCCAAAAGTCCTAGACATCCAAAAACCTAACCTTAGGAGATGAAGTGCCAAAAGTCATGTGGGCCCCATTTGGGTAAGTGAGTACATCAACTTCCCGGGGTCGTAACTTTCGCATACGATCTTCGTTTTAGGCGTGTGATATCTCGTTGGAAAGGTATCGTCGAGGAGATTCATTTTGGGGGCTCAATCATGCCTTATTCTATCATTTAGAGCCTCGATCTAAAAAAACCTTCATTTGGACCCTCAAAATGGCCCCAGAAGTTAAAACATGCTAAAAATAATAAATTGCCAAAATTGCCAAAAAGCCGTTTTGAGCCATTTGGAAAAGGTGGGTGGCCA
>ML777867.1:863364-907433 GCA_009831015.1 Picea engelmannii
GATGACCGTTTCCTTTCCCAAAATGTAATGCTTTCATTGCCGACAAGCCTGCACAATGGAATACATTTCTTTTTCATAAGTGGGATACTTTCGGACTGTGTCAGAAAGAGTCTCACTGTGATATGCCACTGGATGCCCATGTTGAGTAAGGACTACCCCAATAGCATAGTCAAAGGCATCTGTCTCGATCTCAAATGGTTGTTGCAAGTCTGGTAATGTGAGCACTGGTGCAGAGAAGAGGTGATGTTTCAACTCCCCGAACGCCTTCTGTTGAGTTTCAGACCAAAAGAATTTTTCTTTAGCTCCTCCCTTGGTGACTTGACTCAAGGGCCAAGTGATACGAGAGAATCCCAACACAAACCTGCAGTAGAAATTGGCAAGACCTAAAAATCTGCGGAGCTCTGTTAGGGTGGCTGGGGCTGGCCAATCCCGAATGACTTGGATCTTTGCTGGATCCACATGCACCCCCCACTCATCAATAATGTATCCCAGATACTGAACCTGGGTTATGACAAAAGTGCATTTCTCCAAATTGGCACACAACTTGTGTTGCCGCAGTGTTTGGAGGACCTGTTGGATATGGTGGAGGTGCTCTTCCCATGTCTGGATGAAGATCATAATTTCATCCAAGTACACCACTACAAATGATTTGGTGAATGGCTACAGGATATCGTCCATTAGCCTCATGAAGGTTGCAGGGGCATTTGTCAACCCGAAAAGCATGACCAACCATTCGAAAAGGCCCTCCTTGGATTTGAATGCAGTCTTCCACACATCAGAGGGTTCGATTGGTACCTGGTGATACCCAGACTTCAGGTCGATCTTGCTGAAATATTTTTCCCCCTTGAGTTGGTACATAAGGTCATCAATCTATGGGATCGGGTACCTATTCCGAACAATGATCTTGTTCAGTTCCCGATAGTGAATGTAGAGTCTCCAAGTCCAATCCTTCTTATGCACTAATACGATCGGGCTCCCACAGAGCGATGAACTCAGCCGGATGTGAACTTTCTGCAACAGCTCCTGAATCTGCCTCTTGATTTTGTCATTCTCCAGGACAGAGCACCGGTAGATGGGTCCATTGGGTAGCAATGCACCTGGGGTCATATCGATGGGGTGCTTGACCTGGCAGTGTAGAGGCACCCCTGCGGGGGAGGTGAATATGTCCTTGTACTCCTCCACAACCTTATCCATCTATTGTTTTCATGCTGTGGGGCCTTGTATGGAGGTCATGGCCACAGTATTCCGCTTTCCCTGAGGGCGGATCATTAGGAAAACAAATTTCCTATTTTTGGAAATGAGCTTACTGGATTGTTTTGCAGTAACCAAAGAGATGGTGGTAGGCAGTGCTATCTCCGGTATCCTGTACATCGTATTGCCCGAAGTGATAACAATAGCACGAGGCCTGGACTCATACACAACATGTCGCTTCCACAAGTACGGTTGGCCTAATAATACATCAGAAACATCAAGAAGAGCAATGTCACATAATACCTCATCCATGAAGGGCTTGATGTTGTAGGGAAGGCGACATTGTCGACTGACGCTGAGGTCCCGTCCTTGGTGCAACCACCCGATGGTGTATGGTTGTGGGTGTGATGTGGTCGGCAAGCCCAACAGCTTCATGACCTCTAACAAGATGAGGTTCTTCTGGCTCCCACTGTCGACAATGAACTGCAACGGGGAACTTTTTACCCACATATTGGAATGGAAGAGACGCTCTGCCTCCTCTGGATCTTCTAGTTCCTCCTTCTGGATCTTCTTTGTGGCAACGGTGTCGTTGGGCTCCGCATCAATAATCTGCTTCCCCCTGTCATTCCCCTTGTCAGGTTCTGATTCATAGTCGGAGCATGCATCTGATTCAGAAGCCTTCAACTCGGCTACCAGTGACTGCTTGGCCCGACACTCACTTGTGTTGTGAGTGTTGCTCTTATAGAACTCACACCACTTCCCCGTGTCCTTTTTTGGCTTCGTGGTGTTGTTCTTTTCTTGTGGATTTGGTGGGTTATCCTAGGCTGCCTCACCTTGGCTCGGTCCTTTGTTTTGCGGTTTGGGAGTACCTTTCTCGTGCTTCTGATTTGTAGACCCAAAGTCTTGCTTCTTCTATTTGAACTTCTGCTCAATCTTGGCAGCATATCGGTATGCCACACCGAGTGAGGAGATGTCGAGGAACTCCATTTCCTCCTGAATGTATCTATGCAGACAACTGCGATACTTTAACACCAAATTTTTCTCTGAATATTTGATACACAACTTTGTGCGTAGGGTATGAAACAGATTCGTCATCTCATGCACATCTTGGTCCCTTTGCTACCGCAACGTAGTCTATTGTATGTATTTGTTCTCATAGCTCCCCACAGGATAATATTGTTCCTTGATGGCATCTCGGAAATAATTCCAAGTGGGTGTGGCTGAGAACAAAGAGGGTTCTCCCTTGCCCTCTTGCTCCGAGTAGGTTTCCCACCAATCCTTGACATGGGGGGCGGCTTTGAGGAGTGCGAAAATAATCTTTTCTCGGTCGGAAAAGTCATGAACCGAGAAATATCCTTCTAACAGATTCAACCATCTATCTACGACATCTGCATCTATTTGGCTGCCAAAAATGGGAATGTCAAAGTTTACTTGTACCTTAAAAGGAGTGACACCTCCAGAGTGGCTTCTGGATGTCGATGCACCAGCAGTCGGAATTCGTTGAAGAATCTGGGAAAAGTTGTCCACCATCGCGTTCCTTTATTTCTCGAGGGCCTCCTCGAGCAACATTTTGATAGGATCTCCTGATCCCTCATCTTTCTTTTCTTCCCCCATGGGTGGTCATCGGGGTTTGCGAGGCTGATCTTGCAAGGGTTCAACCAGATCGAGCCCCAACTCCTTATACCCCGATCTCATTGGGGACATGAAAAGAAGGATCGAGAATGAGCAAACCGTTCTGATACCACTGATCCGGATTTATGTAGGAACACATTGAAATACAAAAATACACATAAACACAGAGATGTAGTGGAAATAAGACTTCATTTCATTAATAACAAATGACTGAAATATGCTTACAGACGGAATGGAAATAAACTAGCTAGGTGCTGGTAGCTTATCTATGAGAAGATGATTACAATGAGGCTCTGAAGGCCTTTTTACAATAAACGGGAATGCCAAAATTCCTAGACATCCAAAAACCTAATCCTAGGAGATGAAGCGCCAAAAGTCATGTGGGCCCCGTTTGGGTAAGTGAGTACATCAACTTCCCGGGGTCGTAACTTTCGCATACGATCTCCGTTTTGGGCGTGTGATAGCTCGTTGGAAAGGTATCGTCGAGGAGATTCATTTTGGGGGCTAAATCATGCCTTTGGATATCATTGAGATCATTGATCTCGAAAAACATTCATTTGGACCCTCAAAATGGCCCCGGAAGTTAAAACCTGCTAAAAATAGTAAATTGCCAAAATTGCCAGAAAGCCGTTTTGAGCCATTTGGAAAAGGTGGGTGGCCACCGATATCCACCTAGATCAATACTGTGTGAAAACTGAAAAACTGAAAGAAGCAATGGTGGGGGTCCAAGTGAAATAGGTGGGTGGCCACCAATTTCCACCTGGATCAAACGGTCCACGACTGTCCTTTCTGATGTGGTCTGCCATATTCACCTCCTGGATCTAACAGCCCAGATCACACCTTGATCTAATGGCTAGGATCATTTTTCCATTTCGGATTTCGTGATTTCGACACTTCGCGATTTTTCCACTTCGCGAAGTCGCCACTTATGATGAAGGGTCTCGAGCCTTCAAGTCCCGATCTACGAAACTCCAAAATGGAGTCAGACCAACATATTTCATCATTTTTCATTTCTCCTGTTCATGCTATTTAATGAACGTGCAGGTTCTCCCTGATCCAATGATGGTCAGATCTTATGCTCAGATCTGACGCCTAAGATCTGTCGTCCTCTTTTGCACATTCTTCTTGTCCACAAATAGATCTGACGGTCATCGGGGATTCTGAATAAGATCCAACGTTCACTATTTCTCCTCCTCTTCCATTATCACTGCGCTTCTGATCATGCTGATCTTTTCCATAATTGTTCTTGAAATCAATGACAAGCTTACTCCCAACTGTAAACCTTCCAACAATATCCCCCTTTGGCATTGATGGCAACCCTAAATAGCTTTGCTAATCTGTTTGGACCTCCAACTGTAGCATCCATCTGGACCACTCCTTTTCTCCCCCTTTGACTTCAATGTCAAAGAAAAAACGCTCCCCCTGAGCTATTGCAGTAATTTTATGAGGTATCAGATATGCAATCAATACAAGACTCCCCCTGACAGGATGGAATTTCTTACATGTGAGACAAGATAACACCCAGCTTCTATCTGAGATATTCAAGTAGTGTCTTGGGTAGATGTTTAGTAAAAATGTCTGCAATTTGTTCTGTGGTTGGAATGTAATGGACCTGGACAATCTGATTGGAGACCTGCTCTCTCAGAAAATGATATTTTATGGGAATATGCTTGGTCTTGGAGTGGAATAAGATATTTTTAGACACACTGATGGAACTAGTGTTATCACAATGAATTGGGATCAATGCAGTGTATTTTACCTCCAAGTCTGCAAGTGTTTGAATCATCCATAATACCTGAGTGCAACATGTAGCAACAACAATGTACTCTGCCTCTGTGGTTGATAAAGAAATGGAACCTTACTTTTTACTAAGCCAAGCTACTAAGGAGTCACCCAGGACGAATTCTCCTCCACTGGTGTTTTTTCTCTCATCAACACAGTTTGCCCAATCTGCATCTGAATAAGCAGTCAGCTAAAGATTTTAATTTCTAGGATACCACATACCGTAAGTCATTGTTTCTTTCAAATACCTGAATATCCTTTTGACAACTTGCAAATGAATTTGTTTAGGTGCAGCCTAATATCTTCCTACCATTCCTACAACATGCATTATGTTTGGGCGAGATGATGTGATGTACAGCAGGCTGCCAATCATTGATCTATATGAGCTTTGATCAACATCAGGTGATTCATCATCCTTTCTTAATTTACATCCAGTAACCATAATTGTACCCACAAGTTTAGAATATTCCATTTGAAACCTATTCAACATTTCTCTTAGATATTTTTCTTGAGAGATGAACATTCCTTCAGTCCTCTGATTAATTTGGAGACCAATAAAAAATGACAGTTCTCCTATCATAGACATTTCTAATTCTGATTCCATGGCAAAAGAAAACCATTGTACCAATGGATCCTTATGACATCCGAAGATGATGTCATCTACATAGACCAATACGATGAGCAAATTATTATCCTCTGATTTAATATATAGATTGTTGTCAATTGTTCCTCTCTTGAACCCTTTTTCTTTGAGATACATATCCAGTCTTTGATACCAGGCTCGAGGGGCTTGTTTTATCCCATATAAATCTTTCTTCAACTTGCATACTAATTCAGGGTTATCAGACAGTTCAAAACCCTCTAGTTGTTCCATATAGACTTCTTCGCTTAAATCTCCATTTAGAAAAGCGGACTTGACATCCATTTGATAGACTTTAAACCTTTTATGACAAGCATAGGCAAGAAACATTATGATAGCTTCTAGTCTTGGTACAGGCGCAAATGTTTCATCAAAATCCAGTCCTTCTATCTGAGCATATCCTTTACAGACTAACGTTGCTTTGTTCCTGATAAGTTGTCCTTTCTCATCTAACTTATTTTTAAAGATCCATTTGGAGCCAATGACGTTTTTACCTTCAGGTCTTTGAACCATCTCCCATGTATTGTTTTTCTCAATCTGATCAAGTTTGTCATTCATTTCTTTAACCCAGTGGTCATCTTTGTTGGCTTCATTAAAATTCTTGGGTTCCAGCATGGATATGAAGTCTATATGAGATTTTTCGGTGTTTTTGATTAGCTTTCTCCTGGTTTGTACACCTTTGTATTTTTCTCCAATTATCTGACTTGCAGGATGATTCTTTTGAATGATTCTGGAAGAGGGATTCGAAATTAACTGCTGATTTGAACCCGTCTGAGTGTTTGAGTCTTCATCCAATTCATAGTTTTTGTTTTCTGATTCTTGGACTTGTTCATCTTCAGCTTCAACCGTGTCTTATGTAGAAGACTCATTCTTGTACATCTCTCTCGTCGGGATTCCTTCATCAACTTTTACATCAATACAGTCAACCATTTTGTGAAGCCTCTTATTATAGAATCTATATCCTTTACTATTTGTAGCATACCCTAAGAAGATACCTTCATCAACCCTGTCATCATATTTGCCAAGTTTCTCATCATTATTCTTTATATATCATTTACTCCCAAATACTTTGAAGTGTTTAATTGTAGCAGGTCTCCCAAACCACAGTTCATAAGGTGTCTTGTCACTTTGTGGTCCGAGGTGAGCTTTGTTAAGCACATGAATTGTTGTGTGTATTGCTTCTACCCAATATTTTTGACCAATGTTCTTCTCCTTCATCATTGACCTGGCCATTTCCTGCACTGTTCTGTTTTGTCTCTCAACATCTCCATTTTTTTGTGGAGTTCTAGGGATTGTGTATTCTCTCTTGATACCATGCTCATCACATAATTTCTTGAAGTCTCTTGACATAAGCTCTCCTCCTCGGTCCAATCTAACTGCCTTTAACCTCTTGCCTGTTTGAGTCTCCGTTAAAGCCTTAAATATTTTAAACTTTTCAAACGCTTCAGTTTTTTCTTTGAGAAAGGAAACCCAAGTATGTCTAGAGTAATCATCAATAATCAACATGAAGTAGTTTTCTTTCCCTGTGCCTTGCTGTCTGGATGGTCCACATAAGTCCATATGAACTAGTTGGAGTGGTTTCTCTATTGAAGTAAAGCTCTTGGACTTAAACTGAGTCATGTTTAGCTTCCCTACTTGGCAGGGTTTACATATCGAATCTTGGGGCTTTGATATTCTAGGAAGATATTTTACTGCCTCGAGATTTTTCAGTTTGATTAAGTGGTCGAAGTTTAGATGTCCAAGTCTTCTATGCCATAACCAACTTTCATCATATTTGCTTAGATGACGTTCTTCTCTATTTTCTTTCAGCACATATACAATATTTTCAGTCCTTATGCCTTTGGCCACCACTTGACCTGAGTTTACAGACTTTATCTTGCATTCCTTGGATGTGAACACTACTTCACATCCTCTATCACAAATCTGACTTACACTGAGCAGGTTATGTCTCATCCCTTCTACAAGTAAGACATCTTGGGCTTTTCCTTTTCCATTACTTAAGATTACCATCCCTTTTCCCTTTATTTTTCCCAGAGCATCATTTCCAAAATTTGCATTTCCAGATTTGCCTTCACTAAGTGATAGAAACTTACCTTTGTCTCCCTTCATATGATTGGAGCATCCGTTGTCTATATACCAAGGGTTCATTTTTCTTTGAGCGGACAATACTAACCCACACTTGTCACTTTCCTTCTTCTTCCATAACTTGACATTTTCAACAGGGGATTTTGAGTCTGATTCATAGTTCTTTAACCGACAATCAATAGATTTATGTCCAAAGTTATGACAGGTGTAGCATTCAAGCTCATTATTCAATAGGTCAAACTTATTGTTGCAGCATTATCTACTTATTGACTATTGATTATTTCTTGGCTTTCTTGGTTGTATGTCTCTAGACTTAATTTGGCAAGTTGCATTCTGTGAAGGTTTGTTATTTGGTTGCATCAATCTTTGTTGTGGGAAGTAAATATTCCTTTGAAATCTTAATTTGTCATGTCTAAGTCTATAGGAACAATTTACAACTTTGTGACCAAAATTAGAACAGTAGAAACAATAACCATAGAAAAAATCTTTGTACCTGGAAAGTAGTTGTCTTCTTTGAGCAAATCGATTTATTCCATGTTGATGACATCTTTTAGCAGGGAGCGCATTATTTCTTTGTTCTGCAAATTCATTCCTGGCACCTTTTTCTTTGCTCGTCCTAGGAAGTTGATTTTCTTCATTTTTTTCTGCAGGTTTGTTGCAGTTATTGGTTGTACACTTGACAAACTTGATTTCTTCCTCATTTCTCATATTACTACTACCTGATCCTTCTTCATAACCTAAACCAGTTTTCAGCTTTGGATTCCTTTGCTAGTTCATAATGGTGGCTAGTCCTTCTGAGGCTTTGATACTGGACAGATTTTGATTATACAAGGCTTTAAACTTCTCCAATTCTTTCCTCATTTTCACTACTTCTTGTTCCAATGCTTCACATCTTTCCTTCTTTTCTGATAGTTTTTGTTTCATAATATCTTCGATTTTCTTTGCATCCTCTAATTCCACCTTTAATAGGATAAGGTCTTCATCAGGTCCTTTACTGTCTTTCTCGAACTGTATCAGCAATTGTCTTTTCTTTTGTTCTTAATTCTTAGTCTGTCAATCTATTCCAGTGCACTGATCAATTCTCCTTCCATGTCAACCACGGTTTCTTCTTCATTAACATCACTTCTTGTTTTATTATCATAGTCCTCTTTACCCATGAGCATGAAGTCATTTAATTTATCTTCAATAGGGGAGTCATTGTCTTCATCATCTGAAGGATCATCATCATTGTTTACGCATAGACTTTTCTTCTTAAAGTTATTCTCTTTAAATAAATTTTTGTGTTTATGCTTCTCCTCATCATCATATGTCTGATCCTTTCTTTTGTGGGGATATTTATTTGCAAAATGACCTATCCTACCACAGTTGAAACATTTGAAAGGAAGTTTACCTTTGTATTTGCCTGATCCCTTCTTCAGTCTCTTCACAAATTTTGCTTCAATTTCATCTGGCTCACAATCCTCATTCTTGTCAGCTTTGAATGATGCTTCTCTGGAGGTGGGTTTATCTTTAACTATTCTCATTTCATATGCAGACAATGTTCCTAGAAGTTGATCAAACTCCAAGGTTTTTAGATCATTAAGTTCTTCTATGGCAGAGACATTCGGGTTGAATCTATCTAGGAGAGATCTCAAGATTTTCTGAACTAAATAAGGCTCCTCAACTTTTTCACCAAGTGCTTTCATTGAATTTACCATTTCATCTACTCTCAGAAAGTATTTTCCAACTGTTTCCTCTTCCTTCATCTTCAGTTGTTCAAACTATGTTCTGTAGGTTTGAAGCTTGGTGTCCTTTACCTTCTCATTACCTTCATAACTGCTAATGAGTTTGTCCCACATTTCTTTGGCAGTTCCTAGGTGCATAAATTTTACGAATTATGCTTCTGCAAGCCCACTCAAGATAGCATTCACAGCCTTAGCATTGAAGCTAAATTCTAGATTGTCATCCTTATTAGCTAGTACAACTGGCTTTACATAACTAGTATCTACCACATCCCAGACATCTGCACTTAAAGCCATTATGTAGGTTCTCATTCTAACTTTCCAAAATGCAAAGTTTGTTCCATTGAACAGAGGAGCCTTATTGGTTGAATTTACTTCATGACTTGACATGTTTAAGCTCTAGGATATACCCTTAGATAAAAGGGGGCGACTCTAATACCAAATGTTGTAGAACTGAGAGGGGGGGTGAATCAGTTGTTACCGTGCTTAAACAATTATGCTTCTTTTAAAAAATTTACAAGGCACTCAATGATGATAACAATAATGCAGGGATATAAACAATGACATATTCAACATCAATCACATATATGAGAAACACAAAGATAGATATTTCCCGACGAATCCCATACAGGGTAAAAACCTCTTCTTCTTTATATGATAAGTATTATCTACATTCTTTACATTATCATACATATGAGCAACAACTCATTGTGAGGCTACAACCTCTGTTTTTGCAAGCTACAACTTGCTGAGAGAACCAACTCTCTATTTTCTCTAGCACCCACTAGAAGGAAGCACCAACTCCTTGGTTTCTCTAGCACCAACTAGAAGGAAGCTACAACTCCCTGGTTTCTCTAGCACCAACTATAAGGAAGCACCAACTCCACAGTTTCTCTAGCACCAACTAGAAGGAAGCTACAACTCCCTGTGTTCAAGCACCCACTTGAACCTCTGAGGACAACAGTCCTCCCTAGCACCTCCCTACCACCCTATTTTATCAATATTTGCTACGACAACTTATTACAGTGATATAATGTTCAACAATGGCTTACCAGACTCATCCCTGTTCTGCTACATTTCGTTGCTCTGTCTGCCTCACTGCCTTCCTACACACATCCTCTTCTGTTCAATTCAGCTGCTGCACTCTCCTCCTTCTTCACACATGAATCACATTCAATAACAACTCAATAGCAACAACAACCCATCTCTTCTCTCTACCATGTACTTATAGCTTCTGTGCTACTTATGCATGGAATGCGCGCAATCCCTCTACATACTCACACCACGCCGATATCCTCCACCACTCGATTGCTCTGCCTAATCATCACAACTCTTCAGCTTCTCTGGTGGTTCCCACCACACGTCCATCATAACTGGGTGTTCTGTTGAGATTCCTCAGCCTCTCTAGTAGTTGAGACTCCTCGTCTTCTCTCGCACAATCGAGCTTATGCCTTCTGTTTCAGTTACAGACTTCAACACTCATCCATCTGTCAATCCCCTCCAAGAATAGTCTTAATTCACTGGAAGAATCCTGGAGACTCTTCAGATCCTCTGGCGATTCAACCCATGTGTCTAACATCACTAGGTGTTATGTCGAGATTCCATTTTCTCTCTGGCAGTTGAGACTCTTCATCTTCTTTGTTACAGTCGATCTCACCCTCTTTGTTCCATATACAGGTTCCAACCCTCTTCCAGTTGTCAATTGCCCCTATGACCAATATTCATCCCATTGGAAGATTCCCACAGAGACTCTTCAGCTCCTCAGGTAGTCACACCGAAGTCTCCTCGAATCTTTTGGCAGAAACCATCAATGGTTTCTAGCAGTTACACTGTGAGGAGCAACATTAGCCCTTCGATTATGCTCAAATTCACCTGCACCGTTGGATTAACTATGAAGGATATTGTCTTGATTTATGCGTTTCTCACTATCACGATTCGGAGATTCTGAGATGATACATCTTGACTCTTCATGTCGTGAGCTCTGAAAAGGAGCTTAGCTGCTCTAGCTCCCTCCTCTACGTGACCATAGGCGGTGACCACCATTTACAGCGACTATTCACCTTTTCGGTATTTCGGCATTCATATGATCCAATGTCTCACCACTCCCAGATGCGATCCCCAAAATTTCGAGGTGGATTTCATCTGCACTAGTTCCTTCCTCCACGTGACCACACATGGTGACCACAAGCTGCGCTAAAAGGCAATGCAAACTCATGATCTCCATCGACCCTGATCGATGGTCCACAATATTGATGAATCAACGGTCCAGATCTTTTCGCAATCTTTCATCTCGCTGTTCCTAAGATGGAGGTTCTCGTCACTCCAAGTCGCGATAGGTGAAGCTCCGAGATAGAGCTTAGATCAATGGTCCATAATCCTTGGTGATATGATGGTCAAGATCTTTTCGTGATCTTGTGTATCGCGAGTTTGAACCTCTTTCCTTTGGATTTCTCAATCTGTGAAAGTCCGAAATGGAGTCTTTGTGGTGCTCTGATCTTTTGCCATGCGTCCTCTTGATCTAACATTCCATGACTGTCCTTTCTGACATGGTCTGCCATATTCACCTCCTGGATCTAATGGCCCAGATCACACCTTGATCCAACGGCTAGGATCATTTCGCCATTTCAGATTTCGCAATTTCTACACTTCGCGATTTTTCCACTTCGCGATTTTGCCACTTCGCCATTTCACCACTTCACCATTTCACCACTTATGATGAAGGGTCTCGAGCCTTCAAGTCCCGATCTATGAAACTCCAAAATGGAGTCAGACCAACATATTTTGGCATTTGTCATTTTGCCTCTTCATGCTCTTTAATGAACGTGTAGGTTCTCCCTAATCCAACGATGGTCGTATCTTACGCTCATATCTGACGCCTAAGATCTGTCCTCCTCTTCTGTGCATTCTTATTTTCCACAAATAGATCTGACAGTCATCAGAGATTCTAAATAAGATCCAACATTCACTGTTGCTCCTCCTCTTCCATTATCATTGCGTTGCTGATCATGCTGATCTTTTCCATCATTTTTCTTGCCATCAATGACAAGCTTACTCCCAACTGTAAACCTTCCAACACTCTCTTAAGGTTCAAGCGTAATACTTCTTCTTTATCTAGGATAGGTACTTCAGTATTCTGTGAATCCTCTAATTCTCTTATAGCTTTGACATCTGGTCTTCTAGTGTAAAATAGCTTCAATATGTTCTCTTGTTCTTCAATCAGTTGTGCAATCTTTCTGGTCATGAAATCTTTTAATTCTTGTTTCTTCTGCTCCAAAAATTATTTTTCTTCTTTTCGTCTAGATTGATCTCCTTCAATCCAAATTTTCCCTAGTAACATGGTAAATGAGGCAATGTACTCAATAAACTTAATAATCTCAAAGTATTCTTTTGTCAAAGTTCCATTGGCATTCATAGATATGTAAGTGAGCTTTCCACATAGGTTTACCAATTTTCCTCTGAAGAATCCTATTCCTCCTAATGAAGGAATCATAACAGGTCTCCCTATAGCTTGCCAAGTTCTTTCTGTCATGATATTCACCTGTGTTTCCTCGTCTATAACACAATCAATGTCGAAGTCTCCTATTCTCACTTCGATGCATTATTTTTCTTTAAACATCTCTAATAACCTAACATGTCGGTGGTCATTCAAGGTTTCTTTCATCTGTAGCAATACTTTCTCAGATTATTTCTGAGGTTTTTCTAGTTCTGGATCTACCTTAGGGTTTTCTTGATTTAGATTCTATTTTTCAAGCTTAGCAATCATTATAGGACAATACAATACTTCATGGTCTAGAGATTTATAACAAAGACAACTAGGTCTTCCTCCAGGGCATTCCTTAGCCAGATGTCCCAATTTTTTTCAACTGTAACAGACAATTAATCCTCTCTTTCTTTTAAATGATCCCCAGCCTCTCATGTATTGCACACTAGGATCATGGTAGCTAATCTGCAACAAATTATTTCTAGGATCCTGCATCCATTTGTTAGTCCAAATATTCTTTCTATGCATGGGTATAACATATCTATCACTATTCTTATCAGATATACTCATATCAAACCTTCTTTCATCTATTACTGCCCTAGTTTTCAAACTAGGACAGACTCTATTAAGCATACCTAGATCCATACTTTAGAAACAAAAATTCCCACTTTTCTTACTTCTACAGAGCACAAAGCTTCCAGATCTAAAACTTTTAACTATTCTTAACTTTATCAGAGCACAAAGCTTGCAGATCTTACCTCTTTTAATTAGAATTTTTCACTTTTACCTTTCTTAGAGCACAAAACATTCATGTCTCGTTTCTTTCTTTAGATCCGACCTCTTTTCTTCATATTAGGCCTCTTTTCTTCAAATCGGGCCTCTTTCTTTCAGCACAGAGATTTATAAATCGAGTATAATACTGCACACTAGGGCACAGATCTTCGCACAAGACTTCCAAGTCAACCTTTTTCACAAAGATTCTTCTTCTTAGTTCCCAACAATCACAGTTTCATGCCCCGACAATAGAACCATTTGTTGGCATAGGGGCAGACCCAGGGTTCAACGCTACAATAACACACCAACAAAACCCTAACTATCGACCCTTTCAGCAACACCTGTGAAGAAGATGAAGTCTCACCTGAGGTAGAGGAAGGGGTGGTTGCAAGACTCAGGTGTTTACAACCTTAGTTGGGACACACATCTATGATTATACAACTTAATATAGCATTTAACACCGTCAGTTCCTAAAAATGTAGTCATTATCTACTTCCATGATAGAATAGAGCCTCGCAACATTCACAATGATCTAACATATTGAATCACTTAGCATAGGTAAAATAGATCATATCTGGGAGATCAAGCACTAAGCATATTCATATATATCATATCTAACATCCTACACATTATCAGCACTGAGCATAAGAAGAACTATCTAATCATCTTAAGCACTTAGAAAAATAAGGTATAAACACATTAAGACAAGCACAAAGAAAGACAACACAATGTTTACGTGGTTCACTCCCACCCTGGGGATACATCCACAAACTCTTCTTCTTTATAGTCTTCAGTCAATCAGTTACAAGAACGGAGCCTCGAAACCCTTACTCCGCACATGATAGAAGATCTGTGCAACTTTCTAGATCCTTCTTCCTTGTGATATAAGACAAAGCCATCCACAACTTCTTACAATGACTTGCACTTAGCTCTGCAAGTCTCCCATAGGCACAAAGCACTTACAAACCCTTCTTGCACTTAACCTACATCACATAGATGTTGATAGACTCCTATCTCATTAGCACTTAGCTCCTTGGCCCTTTCTTACATTTTCTAGACTTCTATTCATACATTACAAAATAGGCCTAAACATGGGTAAACCCATGGGTCGACATTCCATTCCCGTTACATATTCCAAAAACCCAAAAAGGACCAAAAGGTGGCCTGATATCCCGTGATCTTTGCTTCGTCTCACGCTCTTCCTTCGACTAGATGTCGAAGTTCCAAAATAGGTCAACATGACCAAGAAACTCCCAAAACTTGGTCAAGGGCCAACATATTGACATAAAACTTTACAAATTAGGAATCGACACCATCCTTAGGAGATGTGTCTTGAACTAAGAAAGGCATGATATCATGTGGGACTACCAGAGTGGAGTTGCGGGATGACATGTTGGAGTTAAAGTTACTGCACATAAGGTACTTCAAGATGGATTATGGTGGGATACGTTATTTAAAGATGCTAAGGAATATGCTAGATCTTGTGACACCTTCCAAAGAGTAGGAAATTTGTCCTTCTGAGATGAATTACCCCTTCATCCAGTCAGATCACTTCAGAAATTTGTGAAGTGGTTTGTTGATTTTATTAGACCGATCAACGACCCGGCTACGCACTCAAGGTCCAAATACATCATTACCGCAATTGATTACCTCACAAGATGGGTTGAAGCAGAGGCAATTCTAGACTGGTCGACAAATACAACTGCTATATTTATCTTCAGGAATGTTATCACTTAGTTTGGATGTCCTAGAAGTTTGACCAATGATCAACGTAATTCCTTATACAAATCACAATTTTGACAACAAAATTTCTTATACAACACCATAAGAGTAGTCCCTACCATTCACAATCCAATGGTACAGTTGAGACATTCAATAAAATTATGTAAATAGGATTGACAAAATCATGTTGCACAAATAGGGAAGACTGGGATGATAGAGTTCCAACAATCTTATGGGATTACATGACTACCACGAAGAAGCTACAAAGGTACACTCCATTTCAGTTGGTTTATGGGAAAGAAGTTTTCGTACCCACAAAATTTAGTACCCCTAGTCTCTATATAGCATAGGATACACACATGATAGATGATGAATCAGTTGCGTAGAGGATTGCAGAGTTGCAAGAACTTGAGGAAGCAATATTTCTAGTGGATTTTCATCAGACAGTTGAGAAAGCTAGACAAAAGGATTAGCATGAAAGGCATATTAAGTCCAAAATATTCATGCAAGGGGACAAGGTACTCCTCTAAGACAACCTATATTAGAAACATCCAAGCAAGTTGTGCATGCATTGGTTGGGTCCATTCATAGTTGCAAAATCCAACACTCTAGTGCAGTCAGGCTCGTGCAACTGGAAGGTATCCTTCGGCCAGTATGGGTGAATAGTGCCCACCTAAAACCCTACATTTCTCATACATGAACCAAAGAACGATTTCTCTAGTATAAAGGAACATGTACATTATTTAGATTTTAAATTCTTGTAATTTATTTAATTCAGTTAATAATGTCGGAGTGTGCATTTTTGCACCATGACATATATTTTTTTCATTCTAAGTGTTTCTTTTGTGAATAACTTATTATTTAGCCACACAAGATCAGAAGAGCCATCATTACATTAAATGAGTTCATTCAATTTGACAGGGACACCCATTATGGTCAGAGGGAGGGTGAATCTAAACTAGATAACAGCCCATGTGCCACATGCATCCCATCCAGTCATACGCTTTATGATAGCCACCGTAACCCGTTATAACTTTTTGTTAAGCCATAAAGGAATGATACATGAAAATGCCATCAATATCCCCACTGTGCTTCTCAGTCGCTAAAAAATTAAGCCTTCATCTCAACCACGTCCTCTTAGTCCGTTCATTAAAAGCTAAGATCAATTGATAGATCTTACCTTGTTATCCGTCAAGTCGGACACCTATGCCTAAAACCGTGTTTATGGCCTAATGATGAGTGTATTTATGTGTGTCTACATAGTTTTCTAGTTATCCATTTATAAGACCCCATGAATTTCTGAGCAAGTATCATTGTTTATCATTAGCTACCCTCTGATTTTGAATTTTCTGCAGTCGCACATACTCTCAGAGATTTGTATTCCTCTATCACAAAGATGACCCCAATTCACCCAGCTTATCAACACTTCAGAGCTATGATGCTGAGATAAATAGGAGGTTGGAGTTCATCTCCCAAATAAATAATCCTAGATGAGCCGTATGACACTAGGATCAAGCTCTTTGAGGATATCAGGGGGAAGACATAGCAAGTTAAACTTCTAGACCTAGATCTGATGGACCAAGTATTTTTTCCACAGATGAACATTACCATGTTCTGGGACTTGGTCCTGGATACAATGGGAGGCATGCAGTTTGTCTCAAAGATAAGTTCATCAACCTATTTAACTCAACAATTATGCACCTCAATGATATACCAGTCTTTGGGACCACTGGCAAGGTTGCACGATGCACAAAGTTTCTGATGAGTTGAGTGAATGACAAAATATTATGGATCAACCAGATATATCTTATTCATGTGGACGACATCCACTATCTCATTAGATTATCTATTGAGGGAGAGGATGTGTCAAAAGGATTTCAAGGTGTGAGCAATCACGGGAACAAGAAAGGAAAAGTTAGCCTATACGAGAATTTCCACACACAGAGAGGTGGGCGAACAGAAAAGATTGACCCAATAATTCTAGAGACAGTCCAGACAATATGCTATGTAATTGAGAGAAATGTCATGTGTTCCTACTACAAGGGAGAATTCACCTTAGATGTGGTTTCAGTAGTAGAATTATGCACAAATGGAGTTGTGTTCAACTGGTGCAGCTACCTACTAGAGGAAATCCTGGTCGCTTGTGAGGAAGCTTAGAAGAAAGGTGGAACCTTCACATATGGATACCTACTAGTAGTGTTTTCAATGTGAAAATGTAATCCACCCATGGGAATATAGTTGGCACTAGCAAACAAAGGTCACCTTGCAAAAATGTTTGAGTCGTGGCATGCAAGTTCGGATCAGGAGAACATGGAGTTCATCAATGACGCCTTTCCAAAATGGTATACTCAGTTAATCGATGCAACTCAGTGGTGGCACATACTGCAAGAGATACTGAACCTCAATACCAAGAACATATCCTTTGGCATGAATCACCACAATACCCTTGTTTGGTCGAGGCATGCGAGGTGTGAACACTTCCACTCCAGGATGCTCCCCTTCTACCTTGATGAGGAAGCATTTGAAAAACAAGTCATGTCATGGACTCGCATCAAGACCAATCCATGCAAGTCTTTCATGGATTACCTCTTTCCTCCATAGCTCTTGAAGAAAAAGGGGCAGGAAGAAGGATTCGGGTTGAGTTCCCACCCACTAGAAAAGAAGAAGAAGGTCCAGATGTCGACGGACTCAGACAAGAAGAGGATGTGGAACCTATGGACTGTAAGAAGAGAACATTTCCTATGTTTCCGCAGCTCCCATACCAAGTCATGTTATCAGGTAAATATGTCAATGACATCCTCGACGTTGCTTTCATAAGGGACTCCTTAGTCAAGAAACCCCGAACAATGATTTCCCCTGCGAAGATCTTGAATCCACAGCCTATATCCTCGGTTGTACCTCATACTAGAGTAGTTTCTCAAGATGCTCAGACTGTGATCGACATCCAAGATGATCCCAAGACAAATACCATTGCATCCACAACCATCATCATTGAGCAAGATCCATCGCCCCCACAAGCCCCATCGCCACCGCATGACACCACCATTCAATCCAAACCCACTTTTCCCAAGCCCATGCAATTGGATGTCCCATACCCACCTGAGAATGTACTAGAAGGCACTACCCTAATCCATGAAGCCTCGATCCAGTCACCTGCTCCATCGGTACTCATTCCGGGCACTATGCCTTCAGGGGAGAGTCAAATTGTCCCAATACCACAAGTTCCAGTTATAAGACCCCATGAATGTCTGAGCGAGTATCATTGTTTATCGTTAGCTACCGTTTGATTTTGAATTTTCTACAATCGCGCATACACTGAGATATTTTTGTTTCTCTATCACAAAGACAACCCCAATTCACCCATATTATCATCACTTCGGAGCTATGATGTTGAGAGAAATAGGAGGATGGAGTTTATCTCCCAAAGAAATAATCCTAGATGAGCCGTATGACCCTAGGATAAAGCTCTTCGGGGATATCAAGGGGAAGACATAGCAATTTAAACATCTAGACCTGGATATGATGGACCAAGTATTTTTTCCACAGATGAACATTACCATGTTCTGGGACTTGGTCCCGATACAATGGGAGGCATGCAGTTTGTCTCAAAGACAAAGTTGATCATCCTGTTCAACTCAACAATTATGCACCTCAGGGATCTACCGGTCTTTGGGACCACTGACGAGGTTGCACAATGCACAAAGTTTATGATGAGTCGAGTGAATGACAAAATCTTATGGATCAACCAAATATATCTGATTCATGCGAACGACATCCACCAGCTCATCAGATTATCTCTTGAGGGAGAGGATGTGTCCAAAGGATTTCAAGGTGTGAGCAAGCACATGAAGAAGAAAGGTGAAGTTATCCTATATGAGAAGTTCCACACATAGAGAGGTGGGCGAACAGAAAATATTGACCCAATCATTCCAGAGATAATCCAGACAACATGCTATGTAATTGCGATAAAGGTCATGTTTTCCTACTACAAGGGAGAATTCACCTTAGATGCACTTTCAGTAGGAGACTTCTGTGCAAATGGAGCTACGTTCAACTGGTGCGAATACCTACTAGAGGAACTCCTATTCACTTGTGAGGAAGCTCAAGAGAAAGGTGGAACCTTCACATATGTATACCTACTAGTAGCATTTGCAATGTGGAAATGGAATCCACCCATGGGAAGATAGTTGGCACCAGAAGACAAAGGTCACCTTGCAAAAAAATTTGAGTCGTGGCATGCAAGGTCGGATCAGGAGAACATGGAGTTCAATAATGTCGCCTTTCCAAATTGGTATACTCAATTAATCTATGCAACTCAGCGGTGGCGCATACCGCAGGAGCTACTAAACTTCAATACCTGAAACATATCCTTTGGCCCGAATCACCACAATACCCTTGTCTGGTTGAGGCATGAGAGGCATGAATACTTCCACTCTAGGATTCTCCCCTTCTACTTTGATGAGGAAGCATTTGACATACAATTCATGTCATGGAATCACATGGATTACCTCTTGCCTCGTGGACTCACATGTATTACCTCTTGCCTCGTGGACTCGTGGACTCGCAATTATGGCATGGATTACCTCTTGCCTCCAGAGATGCTAAATAAAAAGGGGCAGGAAGAAGGATTTGGGTCGAATTCCCACCCACCAGAAAAGAAGCAGAAGGTCCAGATGTTGATGGACTCAGACGAAGAAGAGGATGTGGAACCTCTGGAGCATAAGAAGAGGACATTACCTATGTTTCCGCATCTCCCAGACCAAGTCATTTTATCAAGTAAATATGTCAATTATATCCTCATCGTTTCTTTCATAGGGGACCCCTTAGTCAAGAAACCCCGAACAGGAATTTCCCCTGTGAAGATCTTGAATCCACAACCTATATCCTTGGTTTTACCTCATACTAGAGTAGTTGCTCAAGATTCTCATATTGTGATCGAAATCGAAGATGATCCCAAGACAAATACCACTGCATCCACAACCATCATCAGTGAGCAATCTCCATCGGCCCCACAAGCCCCATCGCCACTGCATGACAAAACCATTCAATCCAAACCCACTTCGCCCAATCCCATGCAATTGGATGTCACATACCCACCTGATAATGTACCAGAACGCACTACCCTAATCCATGAAGCCTCAATCTAGTCACCTTCTCCATCGGTACCCATTCCAGGCACTATTCCTTCAGGGGAGGGTAAAATTGTCCCAATACTGCAAGTTCCAGGCACCCAGAGTCCTCTCTCAATAGTTAATGTTGAGATTCCCATCAACAAAAGTAAAACTCGAGCAGTTTTGTTATATAAAGAGGCAGAGGCATAGAAGATTCAAAGAGAAACCCAAACCACATTAGGGAAGAGCACAACATCTTTGAACGAATAACTGGAGCCAATATTCCAAGATCCACAGTGATGCTTGGAACTATTCCATATTTTCCTGGAAAAGACATAAGTTTTCCCTCTACTCCCAATGGCTCTGAAGGTTAGACTTGCACATCAACTGCAAGGTCCATCCCCAGGGGAAGAAGAGGTGGAGACACCCTCATCACAATCGATGTCCAGTGGAATGCCACTACAAGTCCAAGTACCCATGGAATTCACTCCTTCATCAAGTGAGATCGCTCAATTTCCAACAGCGCAGCTGGTAGGCATAATCAGAGCCTTGACTGAGAAATTGGAGCAGAGGATCCAGTATCTTGAATGATAAGTCTAATTATGGAAATAGGAAGGAATCCTTTCAAAATCACAATAAACGCAAGAGGAATACTCAAAGATTTAGGAAGAACAAAAGGTGGAAAAGGTCAAGGAAAAACTCTAAAAGGCCTGGACAACATTCAGGAAGACAACGCCTCAGCTGCCAGAATCCAACACAACAAATGAGCCTATGAAGTAGATCGAATTGATTCAGGTTTCCTAGTCAAAACTGGTAGAAATATCAGAAAATATTGAAGCACAGTTGTGAGATAGTAAGAAATAAGATGAATTTCAACCCAAGAGGCTACGAGAGCAAACAGAAAAAATCGTCTTGGAAGGGAACAACGCAAGAGCAACCTTGCACAACAGGACTGCAAAATTCACAAAAATCTTCAGATCGGTTAGTGATTGGATGGGAATCATTTCAAGGAGCAACCAAACATTGGAGGACTTGCACATGAATATCCAATCACCCAACGAAGAAGAAGCTAACACCCTTGATCTGCTGGAACAATAAGAGAAATTTGACAAGATCCAATAAGCGGACAATGATTTGAATGCATTTTATGAAGCTCAAATTGTGGCTAAGAAAGAACTGTGAGAGTTTTTACTTGTAGTCCAGACAACATACCTACAAATGAATCAAGTGGATGTCATAGATGACTCAGAATTGAACTCTTTAGTTGTGTCCAAGCCAAAAGAGTGCATCACATATGTCACCCAACATTTTTTTGTTGAAGCTTCACTGCTTGTCAAGAAATGGCAGGACAAAGTGGAAAACTTCTGAGATGTCAGGAAGAGAGCCCTCGAACTATTACCCGACTTGGTCCCTTCATTTGATGAAGATAAATCAGAAACAATCCAAGATGGAAATGAAAGAAACCTAGAAATAGAAGGCAAGGAAGAATAACAAGCCAACCCAGAGACCATGGAAGAGCTAAAGACTTGACTCACGATGAGTCAAGGATTGTGGTCGGAGCCTTTTGGGCCCTTTGTTTTTGATGAATAGAAGTTGTGCACGAAACATTGCAGCTTCATTTTGGAGAATATAATTTGTGCAAGCTACTGAGGAGTTAGACAACAGAATAAGGAGAGAAACGGAAAGAGGTTGGAAGGAAAACACAACATCAAATTTGAGAAAAGAAGTTGCAACAAGATCAAGAAGAAGAGAGAATTCTCGAGTTCTCAACCAACAAACCTAAAGATCAGATTATATATATGAGACTGATAGGATTGTAAAAGGGTTGTTGGGATGGAATGTTGTTATTGTTTTCTAGGTTTGTTAGTCCAGACTTAGTAGTGTTATTTTTGTTGTTAGTATTGATTTTGTGACGAGAGTCACTATTGTAATGGCCCAAACTATTAGCATAGCTCAGTTTTGGAGATCCGGGTAAGAACCAGACTATCAATGTATCATAGTTTGGTATCGTTAATATAATTGGAGGCACAAATTTTGAACATATATCTTGTGTATTTAGTCTTATGCATGTACATAATGTTTCTCTATATTATCTTTCATGTCTGATATACTTAAATGCTTATTTATGAATGGAAATGCAACTTTGTTTCTTTATTCCCAGTTAGGAATTGCTCAGAATTGTTACAAGTTTAATCTATATTACATAAGACTAAGATAAATCTTGATAACTCTGAGGTATGTCTAATTATTCTCCTTACCCTTCCCTCTTTTTCTTGTCTCATTTACGCTTCGGGTGAGACTTCTTCCTTCTTGGAAGATGAAAATGCCAGCGCTCTAGACTACTTCGGTACCTTTTGTTGGTAACCTATGAAGGACTCTGATATGAACACTTTTGTGCCAAAATATCATAGGAATGACAACCTACTTCTTCAATCCATGGGCTTGACAACCCACCTCTTCTAAACCACAGGCCTGACAACCTATTTCTTCTATCCAGCTCCTAAGTCAAATGGGTAAGGGTAATGACAGTAATAGAATTAGGGTATGGAACAGGTGAGGGTAGAAACAAAACTTTGGTAAGGAAGGGTATGGCACAAAAAAAATACAAGTACACTCAAGTTATATAGGTTCACTATGGAAGAGGGTTCAACAATGGCAGAAAATGGCTAACTGTGTCCCTGCTCAGTGTGTGAGTGAATGGGTGCGAAGGATGGCCAACATCATAAATGATCCCGTGAGGAAAGATGGAAAGAATGGTCAGAAGGGTGACAAAACCCCCCCATAATGATGGAATTCCCCCACATAATTTTGCATGCATCCTAGATGACACTTGGCTCTCTAGGAGCTCGTTCCTCTCCACTTGGAGTTTCATTCTTCTCCCCAAAGGATATTAGGATAATTGGGTTTATTTCCCAAACTTTAATAATTTAGGAAATGCATTATCATATTGCCTTGGGTTAATCCCTCAAGATTAGCCCCTTTTTCCTAGCCTCTCAGCCCCTTTCCCTTTCCCTTCCTAGTGGAGTTTAGTCCCCTGTAACTCTTTCTTCATGTTCAGCCTACACAAAACGATGTAATTATAATAATGATGTGAGTATTTACATATACAAAATGAGGCTCCATGGCCTTCATCATCTAGGCTCTCTGGCCTATAAAAACATAACCTTCCCAACTTATAAACACTTGGCTCACTAGCCTATAACAAAATTACAATTAAACAGGGGCTCAACCTTGGGGTATTACAATCCCCTCCCCTTTTTATGCACTTTCCTCAGTGCATCATATTTACACATTACAAACAAGATTTCCAAAATATTCAAAAAGATGCAGGCATTATGCCCGCATAGCATCTTCATTCTCCCATGTTGCATCTTCAGGACTATACTAGGTCCATTGGACCTTTACAATCTCTATGGATTGATTTCGGAGATGTTTGATTTTCCAGTCCAGAATGCATACCGGATGCACTTGGAAAGTGATTTCTTGCTCCACCTTAATCACATTCCAATCAATAACATGATTAGCATCAGGTATATATTTCTTAAGAAATGATACATGAAATACATTATGAATGGTCATAGATGTAGGAAATGCAATCATATAAGCTACTGGTCTAATCCTCTCTAGGATTTCAAATGTCCCACACTAACGAGCTGCCAATTTGGAACAGTTTCCCAACTTCAAGGAACTTCTATTGGCCTTCACTTTCAAGAATACATTATCACCCACTTTAAAATCCATGTGGGTTTTTCCCTTGTCCGCATAGCTTTTCTTCCTGTATTGGGAAGCCTTTAAATTTTGTTTTGTCTTCAACATTTTGTCTTCCATTTCTCTGAGAAACTCTAGCCCAATCACTGCTCTATCAGCTGGGTTGTCCCAACTTATTGGTGTGTTGCACTTTCTTCCATAAAGTGCCTCAAATGGGATCATATTTAGTGATTCTTGATACCCATTGTTGTAAGCAAATTCTACCAAGTGTAGATAATCTTCCCATTTAGATGGTTGGTCCATCACATTCATCCTTATCAAATCCTCGATCACTTGGTTCAACCTTTATGTTTTCCCATCATACTATGGATGATGAGTTGTATTGAAGTTTAGATTTGTTCCAAACCCTTTGAATAATCCCTTCTAGAACTTTGAGGTGAAATTTGTGTCTTTTTCAGACACAATTTTCTTGAGTATGCCATGCAAGCGTGTTACTTCCCTCATATAAATATCATAAACATTGGTTGCCTTGTGAGTAATCTTCATTGGAGTGAAATGGGAAGTTTTGGTAAGCTTGTCCACCACCACCATGATAGCATCATGCTTCTTTCTTGTTCTGGGAAATTTGGTGATGAAATCCATTTTGATCACTTCCCATTTCCATTCAGAAATGGGCAATGGATGCAACAACCCATCTGGGTGTATATGCTCAGCCTTTAATTTTTGACACTCCAGACATTTATCAATGTACTCAACAATTTCCCTCTTCATGCCTCGCCAATAGTATTGGCTCTTGACAAAGACAACTATTTTATGATATCTTGGGTGTCCAACATAAGGTACATTATGCATCTCTCTCAAAATCATACTCCTCGGTTCATGAGAATTGGGTACATAAATTTTGTTCATGTATAAAATAATTTGATCATTTCCCAATTCATAATCTTAAACCTTCTATTTCATTTTACCTTGTTGTAATTTTGTTACTAACTCCATGTACAAAAAATATTATTTTGCAGCCTCAAAAATTCTTCCTTTAAGATTAGTTTGATATATGCTAATGGTTGTAGCATGCATTTAATGCACTCTCCTTTTGAGTGCATCAGCCACTTTGTTCTCTTTTCCTTTGATGTGCTTAATATCAAAGTCATACTCATAGAGGAATTTCAACCATCTACTCATCCTAGTATTCCAAGTTGGTTGATCAAACAAGTATTTCAAACCATTATGGTCTATCCTCAGCTCAAAAATCTATCCCATGAGGTAGTTCATCCACTTCTTCAAGGCGTGTAATATGGACTCCAACTCCAAATCATGAGTGGCATAGAGCCTTTCGTGCTCTTTCAATTTTTTGGATTCAAAACATATCACAAACCCATTCTGACTGAGGACTCCACCAAGTCCTTCTTTGCATGCATCGGTGCAAACCACAAAATATTCATTCGGATTAACAATCCTCAGAATTGGAGCACTGGTTAACAACTGCTTCAATTGTTGGAAGCTCTTTTCACATTTTGTTGTCCGTTGAAAATTCACCCCCTTCCTTTGCAAGGAAGTGATTGGGTGAGAAATCCTCAAAAACCCTACAATGAATCTTCTGTAGTAGCCAACTAAACACATGAAGTATCTTACTTCTATCACATTATTCGATGCTATACACCCTTTAATAGCTTCAATATTTTTAGGGTCCACTTCTATCCCTTCTTCAGATATGATATGCCCCAAATAGTGAATTTGGTTCTGATAAAATGAGCACTTGCTCAATTTGGCATACAACTGGTGCTAACTTAACACTTATAACACCATCCTCAAGTGATTCTCATGCTCTTCTTTTGACTTGGAATATACAAGGATGTCATCCAAAAAGACAATGAAAAACTTGTCTAAGTATTCCCAGAAAATACCATTCATTAAGCAAATGAAAACAACTAGTGCATTTGATATCCCAAATGGCACCATTATAAATTCACAATGACCGTACCTTGTCCTGAAGGTGGTCTTGTTGATGTCTTCATATCTAATCCTTACTTGGTGATATCCTGACCTGAGATCAATATTTGAGAATATCATTGCATCATTTAACTGATCAAAGATATCATCGATCCTTGGCAAAGGATACTTGTTCTTTATAGTTACTTTGTTCAATTGTCTAAAGTCAATACATAGTCTCAATGTTCTGTCTTTCTTCTTCACAAATAAGACTGGGGTAGCCCAAGGTGACAAAATTGGGCGTATATACCCCTTCTTCAAAATTTCTTCAAACTTCATTTATATTTCCTTCAGCTCAAGTGTACTCATTCTGCAGGGAGTCTTTGATACTGGAGCTCCTCCAGGAATCAAATTTATAGAGAAATCAATATCTCTCTTTGGGTGTAGTCCTGGTATTTCTTTAAACACATCCTCAAAATATTTTTGGACTGTGTGATCCTCCAGATTTGGCACCTTATCCTTAGGTGCTTCCTCCATATGAGGTACCAATATTTGGCAACCCTTCCTGTAGCACTTCTTTAGTTACATTTTTGAGATCTCTCGAACAATAACTTCCTTAGGAATTCCTAGGACTGTTCTTGGGTTCCCTTCCTCATTCAAGCAAGTAACTTCATTGTTATGACATTCTAATATAGCATGGTGTTGGTCTAACCAATCCATACCAATTAGACATTCATATGAACCCAAGGGAAGGATGTTCAAATATACCTTGGTACTTATCCCATTCATGTTCATTGGACATTATTTAACTAGCTCAGTAACTTTTCTCTTGGCTCCTGTAGCCAACTGTACCAGCCAAGATTTTTTATGCTTGCTTCTTGGAAATTTCAATATTTCCACTAACTTAGGATCTATGTAGCTATGACTATCTCTTGAATCTATTAAAATAGTAAAGGCATGGTTATTGATCATACCTTCTAATTCAATCATGTGTGATTGAAACTCTGTGTGTTTGTTGTCCAGGGCTGTATAGATCCTTGGAAAACTTCTTCCCATGTCCTCCACTATTTCTTCTTGTTGTACATTGTGGACAAATCTCACTTTGTCACTTTTGTGAGGAAAATATTTATACTTATGGTCTCCTTTACAACCCCAACATTTAATAGGGGCCTACCTTGGCATTTTCCCACCTACCTCAACCATTTTGTGCTCTCTAAAAGATGGATGTCCTTGAGGACTATTTATGAAAAATGGTGGCTTGTTCCCCTTCTGCCTTTGTTCCCTCGTAAACATTTTCTTGTCTTGCCAAACTATTTGGAAAGTAGGCTTTCATTTATGTTGATCATATAAGAACTTTTATCTCCTTATGGTTTCCTCCAAAGTCGTGGGATCATCATATTGAATCCTGTCACTAAATCAAGATGGAATCCCACTCAGGTACCTCTGAATCTTAACGGTCTCATCCTTAATGAAGGAGACATACTTCAACAGTTCTAAAAATATCCTTTCATACTCATCAATGGTAATGCTAACTAGTTTGAGTTCAAAGAACTCTTTCATATTTTTTTCATAATACCTCTTGGTCAGGTATTTCTTCTCAAAATTCGTCTTGACTTCATTCCAAGTCACATTTTTCTCTCTAATGTGTTGCACTTGCTAAGGTGATCCCACCACATGGATGTCTTTCCCTTCAGCTGATAAATAACAATTATTCCTTCTGCATGGGAAGAATAGTTATGAAATTGGAAGTACTTTCTCATGCCTAACAACCATGTCTCAACATCTTCATCCTTCTTGTGCTATCCATAAAAAGTAGGATGTTTGATCTTATTCATTTCTCCTTTCAACTCATCCACCCCATACCTCCTATGCTTCCTGACAGGGGATAGACTTGAGATACTTTGTGATATCCTATGAGAATGCATTTGGGAATGATGGTGATGTCTACTACCACTCCTTGATCTTCCTTTTCCCTCATGGGTCCTGTGGCTGCTTGATTTGTTGGAGCCACTCTCCTTATCCAAATTATTTTCAATTATGTCTAGGATTTTAATTAAATTGTTATTAAAGTCTTCATGTTTTTCCTTAGCCTTCATAAGCCTCTCATTATCAACCTTGTGTCTTTGGACATCCATCTACAATTTTATGATGGTCTCAGCCATATTTATGTCTTCCTCCTTTCCTCCTCCATGTCCATTGGAGTTGGTTCATTCCATACCCAAATGGAAATTCATCCCTATGATTTCATTTTCTTGATTGTATACCATATGAGAATAATCCATATATATGCACTCTGTGTTGATCTCATCTAATCAATCTATTGTTAATTCTGGAAAATATTTTTATTGTTCAAGACCTTTCCAATGCCTGCTTCCTTGCTCAATTCTTAGTTTTGAGCAGGAAGTTATGGATATTTGAACAAATTTCTTCTCAAGGATGCAATCCCTTTACATGGATTCTTCCATCTTAGAGTAGAAATGGCTCTTGGATCCATGATGGATCCTCTCTTCAAATTTACATGCCTTATTTTCGTCTTTAAGCGTTGGCCCGTACAATTAAAAGTCCCACGGGATCCTTCTCTAAGACCTTTTCTGTTCTTAAACAAATTTTAGAGTGCTAGCCCCTTTTCTTCGCCCCCCTAATTCATGTGACCAAGGGTTGGGACCCAGTGCTAACAATTGGGAACTTATCCAGAGCCTTGGAACTTCGTGGATCCGAAGCTTCGAAGGTTTCCTTTCTGCACATCACAAACATCCCAGACCACCGAACTGGCGAACTCGCAAAGGGAGTTGGATCTACAGTCCACATTCTATATATAGATCTATGATGGATAGGATCTCTGGGACTCCAGGCTTCTAGGATTTCCTACGCATTTCTTCATAGATCTCCCAGGGTGTCGAACTGTCAAAGATCCCCTCTCTTGTCTCCACGTGTCATCTCTCTATCAATGGTAGGGATTAACTCCAGTCATCCAGAGTACTTCTTCTCCAGAACTTGGGATATGGCACCATGCATCCTTTATGACCAAAGATCAAGACGGACTCCATCCCTCTGTCTTCGGGAGTCCTCAACAACTTATTCCTTGAATCCTCTGGACTACAAGATCTATTGTCGTGTGTCCTCTCCCAATGAATGGTGAGGATTTACTCCACTCTTTGGATCTTTGAGGGTTTCTCCTTCCTCTCACTTCATTCCTTTCGAATGCTGAAGTGGTGAACTCCTGGGGTCCACTTAGTACTGCACACCTAGGTGCTATGTGGCAGATTCCAAGAAGTGGACACACGGCCCAATCTGAGAGGTGACACGTGTCAAGTCCTAACCTCAAAACTAGCCTTTCAAAACCATATAACACACTGACAGGTGGCACACATCTTGTGTGTCCACATTACCCCAGGCGACCTCACCAACCCACATTGCTTCGGAACTTTGGGACTTCGGGACTCCGAGAATTCGGAGGTCCATAATTTATTCCAACAACGTTTCCCCAAACGTCGAACTCCCAAACTACTTAAATTCTCAGGGACCACGTATTCCAGTTTCCACCAATAAAAGTGGTGACATGTGGACCCACCATCGAATGACATGTGTCAAGTCCCAATGAATACTAAGGTCTGTCAAAAGTAAAAAAATTAGTGACACGTGGAAGACCTAGGTAGTTCCACGTCACCCTAGGTGGCATCGTCATGCCACATCATATCTGACGCTTTGGGACTTCAAAGCTTCAGGATTTCAGGACTCCAAGACTTCGGAGGTCTGGAATTTATTCAACAGTTTTTTCCCCGAGCGTCGAACCTCCAAACCACAAGATAAATCCAACGGTTCTCCTTCTCTTGAATGATCTACGATTGAGAATCACTTTGGGACTTTGGAGGATTTCATTATTGAACACCCCACAACCCATAGACTGTCGAACTCTAAACATTGCTTAATATGAGGAGATGTGTCCCTAGAAATGGACGGTCTGTATTGGTTCCAAACTTCAGAAGTTTTCTCTGCTTTAGTTTTAAAATGTCCGGAGGGGCGAAGTTTGAAGGAATTTTGTGTTTAACCTTCGTGCACCTTCTCCAAATCTAATGGTTGTCAGGGATCTGTCTTCTTCCCAAACAGATCCAACAACCCAATTTTAGACTTTGTGTCCCAATACCATGGTTACTGTGGTCTATCAAACTATTATACCTCCTGAGCTTTACAATACCACCCAGGAGCTCTCTTAGTGCCACTCTAGCACTCTGTACACCACATCCTTATGGAATCTTGACTCCAAATTCCACATTCGTGGCCCATCCATGTTCAGTGTTGAAACCATCGGCTCTGATACTAATTTGTAACATCCCTAGGCCATTGAGCCTGAAAATGCCACTACTTGGCTACTGAATTTCAGCTATGATAACAATTTGTAGCATACCTAGCCACTCAGGCCAGGTCATGACACTTGAAACTATCATGCTCTGATATAAATATATATCTAATGCAAATTTAATAGATATAAACATTCTTCTCATACACATATTCATGCGGAAGCGAAAATAAACACATACATGCAATATATACAGTGATTATGATAACATTATAACACATGTACAAGATACACAACATACAATTAACATAGATTTGGTACTTATATTTTTATGAGAAGACCATCGACTGCGTGCAGACCTTCCACGAACCTCCCAACCTTAGACCACACTGCTCCAAGCTATCAGCAGTGGGTCACCCCCAAGCAAGGACTAAACTCCACCCAGAGTAAAGGAAATCCTAGGCTAGGATAAGACTATGGAAAGTTACACAATGCAACAGGAAGGATTCCCTCCAAGGAGCCTACTTACGCCCACATCTCATAGCCTCTCATTCCCCACGTGTCTATCCTACCCTGAGAATATACACCTTCACTATTCCATAGTCCATCGACTGCTCCACTTCCCTTCCAGGGATTCAACAACATGCCAAATCAGGAATTCTCAGAGCTATGTAGTTTTTTCTAGACTTCCTCCAGGAGGAATCACTTTCCCAAAAATCTCTCTCACCTGGAGAGAGATGCTCACAGGCCTGACAACCCACCTATTCAAAACCACAATATTGACAACATGTTTATTCTGTCCAGCTCCTAAGTCAAATGGGTAAGGGTTATGGAAGCAAAAGAATTCGAGTATGGAACAGGTGAGGGCAGCAACAGAACTCCAGTAAGGTAGGGTACGACTCAATGAAAATACCAATGCGCGCAAGTTACACAGGTTCACGATGGAATAGGGTTCAAAAATGGTGGAAAATGGATGATTTCATTCATGCTCGGTGCATGAGTGAATGGGTGCAAAGGATGGCCAGCATCGTGAGTGATCCCATGAGGAAATATGGTAAGAATGGTAAGAATGGTGAGAGGACCCCCCCACAACAATGGAATTCCCCCACATAATTTTGCATGCATCCTGGATGACACTTGGCTCTCCAGGAGCTCATTCCTCTCCACTTGGAGTTCCATTCCTCTCCCCAAAGGAACTTAGGATATCTGGATTTATTTCCAAAACTTTAGTCATTTAGGAAATACATTATAATATTCCCTTAGGTTAAGCCCTCAATCTTAGACCCTTTTTCCTATCCTCTCATACCCCTTCCCTTTCCCTTCCTAGTGGAGCTTAGTCCCCCATAACTCTTTCTTCATGATCGATCTACACGCAATGATGTAATTATATTAATGATGTTAGTATTTACATATACAAAATTAGACTCCTGGCCTTCAGGATCTAGGCTCTCTGGCCTATAAACACATAAGCCTCCTAGATTATAAATACTTGGCTCACGAGCCTATAACATAATTACAATTTAGCAGGGGCTCGGCCTTGGGGTATTACAATATGTCTCCCAAGGTGTGATAAATGTCATCTTTTCCCTATCTTCTTCATCCACCAAGACTTAGTTATATCCTAGAAAACCATCCAACATGGACATATAGGCTGATCTAGTGACGTGTTGGAGAAGGAACTCCATATTAGGTAAAGGAAAGTTATCCTTTATGCTTTCTTTTTTAAGGTCTCTGAAGTCAACACACATCCGGATTTACTCGATCTTTTTTCTTACAATCACAGGATTTGAAGGCTAGTCGGAGTGTCTAATGAGATAAATTATTCATACCTTCTTCAATTTCTCCAATTCAATCTTTACTAGAGGTTTCACTTTGGGATTCATCATCCTTATTTTTTGGTTTACAGGCTTTGCTTCTTCCCTTAAAAGAATTATATGATGGAATCTAGTTTTATCATAATCTTTCAAATCATCATAGGCCCAAGGGAACACATCAATGTATTCTTTGAACAAGGAAACATATTGATCAACTTCCTTAGTGGTGCAATCAACTCCCAAGTTGACATATTTTGGGGAAATCTTAGTTCCAATATTTACTTTTGTTTTCTCTTGCACTTTTCGAATTGAAACTTCTTCAAGGAGATTCTTAGCATGATCATATTTCGTAAAAATAGACCCATACTGTATACAACCTTTGGGGAAAAGAAATGCGTGGTCGTCTTCATCATCATCGTCATTCAACAAAAAATTCTCCAATTGTTCATCATTGTCAAACACTTGCAAATATTCAATGTTCTCGGGCACGAACAGTCATAATGCTCTTTCTACTTGGAAAGATGTTTTTCTTTGGATATCGTTTGGGTTTGAAAATGAGGCCGCCAAGTCTAATGAATCATCCTTGTGATTCTTGTCCATTGGAATGAACGAAATGTTGAAGGAACTAAAATATTCCATCAATTCGTTAACTCTTTTGAAGTATAACTTGAGTCTTTCTTTCTTGATTTTATACTTATGGGTGACCTGATTAATCACTAGCTCAGAGTCACCAATCACAATTAGATGTTATATTTTCATTTCTTGTGCAAGGATCATCCCTTGAATCAAAGATTCATATTCTGCCTTATTATTAGTGCATGAAAATTCCAATCTAATAGCATGTAGATGCACAACCTTATTTGGACTCATAAGAACAATCCCAAATCCTCTCCCAAAGTTTGAACAAACTCCATCGAATGACATCCTCCAATATCCTTCAAACAAGCATTCTTGATTCTCCATGTCTTGAACTTGCTATAGTTTTTCATTATGTTCCATGTCTAGGATAGCATATTTTCCAATCCCAACATATATATAATATTCCATCAATTTATTGTCCTTCTTCTTGAAAGAGAAGGGTTTTCTAGGTTCACATGCCACTTTAATCACTGTTCCTTCTTTCCTAGTAGATTCATACAACTTCCATTGTTCATTATATATCCCTCGATCATAGATATCCAATCTCTTCCCAGCACAACTCCATATGTTGGAGGAAGGTATACCACAATATTATTGAAAACAATAATGATATGAGGGGTTGTCATAATCCAAGCATAAAAATATTTGATCTCTCCATAAGCTAGGACTTTTATCGAATCAATTGCATATATACTTTCATCAGTTTCTTAATACTTGGTGCAACTCATGCCCAATGCCTCCATGACCGCCAGTGACATTATATTATTTGTCGTGCCAGTGTCAACTAAACAATTATGTAGTGCAACATCATGATTTTCAATTGAAATGTAAAAGGGCGAAATTTTGCCTCTCATCTTGGCAGTTGACTGGATATGGCTTTGTTTTGGACTGGTAACAAAAGCTTCTTCTCTTTCAGATGGATCGTCCAACAATTTCAAAATGTTCTATCTTTGTTGGGGAATCTTCACCACTTCTATTAACGATAGGATTATCCTTAATTTACTCAAATCCTCTACAACATTATATGTCATGTGAGTGGATTTTGACGTCATATGTTGCATTTTACTTACAACGCTATCCGTCACTTTCTAATTTTCTCTTTTCTCATTTGTATTTTCTTTTTCTTTTTCTTTCTGGTTCTCTTTATCAGAATCACCTTTATTTTATGGTCTATTTACATATCCTCTTGTCTAAGCGACAATTTCTTGTGAGTTGGGATCCTTGTTTCCCTCTTCAAATATATACATGGACGTCTCACATCCGTCCATCTGCATAGTTTCAAAGCTTTCATCATGTGAGTAATAATTCTCATTCTAAATTAATTTCTCATCATACACATCATCCAGAACAGTTGCATTGGGAGTAGGCTACCTAGGAACCCTTGGTCTTTGTGGATTATCTGTGTTCTCAAACTTCATTCTGTTTTCTTCGGGAGGGTTCCTTATTTTCTCTGGGATTGGCATTCTTGTATTTTCCATGTAATTATATCCCCTTCTTAGTCTCTTTATCTCATTCTGCATTTCCTTGATAGTTCTATTCATCTGTGCAATTTCAATTCTTTTCTTAGTTTCCTATGTCGCCACAGGGACATCAGGTATGGTTCCCTTGAAAAATCATCCTCCCATTGTTTGGTTTTGATCTGGTCGAGGCTTGGATTCTTCATTATTTCTTGAATTGGAAGCTCCTTGATGATCAATACCTAATCCTCCCAACTGTCTTTGTACTTTTCCCAATATAATGTCGGGGTCGGCACCTGTTTCAATCATAATTTCTCCCATCTTCGTAGATTTAGTCATTTCCTCATCCAAGGTATCCATTTCAGAAGTTCTGATAGAATATTTCACATTCGGGGGCATTTCATTATTATAAAATCCGAGAATGACAGGGCCATTCATTATTTTATCTTATGGAATCTTACTCAAGGTTTTATTGAAACTGAGATTAAAATCTTGTATCCGTTCATTATTCCTCAAACCAATTTGAGTGAAATCGGTGAGAAGGGTATGATAAGAAATTGAAGGGGAGAACATAGTCAGTAACATAGTTTCGAGGTCATTAAATGAGAAAATTGATCTACTGGGTAATGTTGTATACCATTCATACGCTCTTCCCGATAAGGTTTGCAGAAAAAACCTTACCATGAAACTGTCATACTCAACATGGTGAAAATCACAAACATCAAGAAATAAGTGCAGATGCCTCTTTGCATCGATTGCTCTATCTCCAAAAAATTCCTTCAGGGTTCCCTTAGGGAGAACAGGGAGATCATGTTGATCTCCTATAATATTTAGAGGGGAATATCCTACCCTCCTTCGATTTTCAAACCTTAAGTTCTCTTTATTTCTTGTAGCATCTCTTCCACCTCCTTGTCTCTTCTCATGATATTTGTCTCAGGGTTGTTCATTTCTCTCTTCCATGTCTGGAGATATTGCAGGAATATGATTTTTACTTCTAAGAATAAAGAGTTGCTTGCTTTAACTTCTGGTAATGGGTCCCTTATATTCGTCTAGATTCAATCTTGGCCTTGTTCTTGTGCTTCTCTAGCTAGACATTGGTTTCTTCAGTCTTGTTGCTCGTCTCTCCTCTATCTCTGAAGGATTTATCTTTCTGCTTCTTGGACTAAGATCTTCTAGGACCTTTCTAACTCTTCTCGAGTATCGGCTATTATTATTACCAGATTGCATAACTGATGTAAGATGCTTTGTTTATTGTGCAATCCAATTTCTAAGCGGGGTTGGTCATCCAGGGGAAAAGTCATGTAGTTTTTCAAAAAATGCTAAACCAAGTTCCAAATTTCAGTTCATTCCCCAGTATGGTCACCAAAAATGTTGACGCTTGAATCCATTAGGACCAAAATGGTAACCTCACGAGGATGTAAATACCCCTGCATTTTTATAGATGTAGTACTCCTTTTTATATTTTCTTGGGATTTTTATATATTCAAAATGTGGGACTTGACAAAATTTCGTCGTAGAAATTCAAAGAAACATAAATATTGAGAGAAAATAAAAGGAAAATGTTTTTGTTTTATTTTTAAGAAAGTTCCTGAGAAGGGAACAAGAATCACAGACTTCACACATTTAAAGAAAATAAGCAAAATTTCCTCACATCCATCATACTTTAAGATAAATATTTATGATCATATAAAAATAAAATAAAAAATAAGTTGATCTACATGCATAAGAGAACTTTAACAGAGTGGACACATAGGCATATCAAATAAATATAATGATATATCAACCTCAAATACTTTATATTATGAAAACAGGGTTACAAAGCACAGTCGAGATTGTTCCCAAAGTAGCTTTCTGGAAATTTCTAAAAAATATATAGTCTGTTGCATATTCTTTGAAATTTTAAATTGCGTTTTTATTAAATACCGAGATTGGGGCTCCCGTGGACCATAAATAAAATAAATACAAGAAATAAGATTTTAGAAGGAAGATGGTGGGCGGTAGAAGAACAACAAGACTTGGTAAGAAGAAAAGAGGAGTTATCAGTCTTCAGTTAAACCTTTCTAGTGAAAGAGATGGAATAATTGGATGAAGGACTTGATAAAGGAAAAGAAGGATATGATCATCATAAACTTACTATGATGGTGTCTCGTGATTTTATTTTCTTCCTGATGTTATTTTATTGTTTTCATCAATGGTTACAAGAATTGTCTCAACTGTTTCTTGCCCTTCATTGGTCAGTTTATCGATAACTTTCTTGAACCATTCTTCGATATAACTCTTCATTGGTGCCACGTTTATTTCATGTTGGATTTTGATGTTGAAAATCTCGCCCTCCAAGTATCTCAAATCAAGGAAAATTCCATGTAATGCTTATTCAATGTCCTGATTTTTTATGGAGTAAACCACTGGCCAGTTATCTATGGCGTCCTCATCATTTTCAATTATACCATAAAACTTTTCAATTGAAAATCCTTTAAAAATCGAGACAAAGTCATTGAAAACTTCATAAAAATGCAAGGAGGATTTGTGCCTCCACAACGCTTGGTACCAAAAGGTCACTGGGTCGAATTCACAATTTACCTTCTTGCAAATAGACAATTTAGGAAACTAACAACAATATGTTATCGTAAAAACCAAATAAGAATCCATAAATAATTTCTTATTTTTTTTATACTATGACAATTGGGAAGATATTTCAATGGAAATCATCTTTCCTCAATTGAAAATCGTCTTCTCCTTGATAGTAAAATGTAAGATATAAAGAATCATACAGGAAATGTTGGTGTTATTTTCTTGGCATGTCACTCTGGTGAATAACGAAGCAATTTCCCAAAACGGGTTTTTGAACGAGTTGACCTGCAATCTAGTAATATCTGCAGGGATGGTCATGGGATTCTCCAAGAATTCAGGAAAGAGGTCTAGGCCGTTGTCATTCTTTTTCAAGAAGTCCCTGCAATCTTCACCTTTGACAGTGAGTGTTGGCTCTGGGAGCTTTAACATTTTATGGAACACTTGAGGTGAAAGAGAGATGGGAGAATGTTCTTGAAGTTGAATCATCCACTGAATTGGTATATATTTATCAGCACATCAGGAAACCAGTTCCTTGTTATTGAAAACCTCAGGAACACAGCCTACATGAGCAATTTTGGATGTCCAAATTACTTCCTTATGATTAGACGAGGATGAATAGTCAGAATACACTCTAGACCATTGAAATTTTTGGTCCTCACATCCAAAAATGTTAAAAGTATCTTTGCAGAACTACTGTCGAAATGTTACTGTCATAAGTTTATGAGAGCATTCTTTTAATCCAGATAATATTTGAAATGAGCACTTGAGAGATATAATATAATCTTTCACAAATCATGCTTTAATGTGGTTTAATAAGAAATATCCTTGAGCCCTTCACTCATTAATGACGATATTTACGAAACCTACATGTTGAGTTATTAGCATTAAACCATACTAAATTAATATTGGGAAAAGTATGAAAGTGGCAGGGATGGATGAGAGCAATCAATATTTGGGAATTTTTGTGAACCCGCCAACTGGGGAACCCGCAATTGCGAAAGGTTGAAAATTGGCTAAGTGTTGTAATGCGGTTGGTCAGAATCAATATAGGAGAGATGAGATACTTAGGAGCTCGGGGATTCTGATGGTCCAAATGTATATCGCGGATCTTTTTGGTGCAAAATGTATATCGCAGAACACGGGATATGAAAGCTTGAACCCGCAAACCTAGGACTACAAAAACTACTAAGTATAGGATAATGTGGTGGTCGTTCGGACTCAAGATGTGGGAGTATGGATGGATATGAGGATCCACGAGTCCACCAACCCGCGAACCCATTTTTTTTTCGGAAAAATGACTAAGTATAGTAACTAGAAAGGGAGAATAGATGGGAGATAAGAAAAGGGGAATTTGGGTAAGTATAGAAGAAGGAAAAGAAATGGACAAAAGAAACTGGGAAAATAGAGAAGGGGAGGGAAATTTATAAAGCAGGAATTGATCTCAACAGAATTATACAATAGTTGTGTAGGAGAAGGACGAGGCCAAGAAAAAGGCAGAGAGGATATTGAAGGGGAAGGATGAGGTTGAGAAACATGTAGAGAGGATACAAAGGGTCGTCCAGAAACTATATAAGGAGATTACAAAGGTGTTGATGGTGGTAGAAGCCACACTGGAGGAACAGGTCTAAGAAATTAGTAAAGTCATTCAAGTATTTTGCATTAGAATCCAAGAGTTGGAAACCTGCACCACACCAGGGAAACCACCTGAAGAGAAGGAAAAAAGAGAAAGAATCTCCATAACTTTAGTAGTAAGCATTAAGAGTCTCGATGAGGATTGCATGAAGCTATGTGAAGAAATCACACAACTTTGGACAAAGCTGACGAAGGATCCATAGATGAAGGTCATCGAAGAAATATTAAGGGATGTGCAGGAGAAGGCATAGAAGGCCTTGGAGAATATAAGTACGATGCCGCCAGCGGAGCGCATAGTGACCATCCTAGAAAACTGTGTTGATTTTATCCTTATAAAATTATTTACTACAAATATATTTTCAATAAAAGAACACAAAATATAGAATTTCAAATACACACATTACACAAATATTTTTCCCTTAGAAACCTAAACCGGGAAACTAGAATCTTAAATATTCATCATCTCATACATTGTTTGCAATACAATATACATATAGGATCCAATGGCATCCAAAACCCTAATCCAATGACCCGAATTAGTTAACAACCCTAATTCCTTAACCGAAATAGAAAATCATTGGAAAAATCCATGTGCCGAAAAAACGCCCAAAAACAGATGCAAAAATATGCCAAAAAAAAAATCGGGGGTGCTCCGCCCCCCTCTTACCCCCTTTTGCACATGGTGCAATGTATAAACTATGTATAACCATGAAAATAATATAACACATATCCAACATTCTCCCACTTGTTGTTTTCTTTGCATACAGGGGGTTACAAGGTTACATAGTGAATAATCCAAGGCAACAATACCCATAGATCCTTTACACCAAGAGGACTTCTCAATGTTCATAGATTTTGTTAATGAATCTGCAACATTCTTCAAAGTGTCCACCTTCATCATCAACACCTTATTTTCTTCAACCATGTCTCTCAAAAAGTGATATTGAACATCAATATTCTTTGTCTTTGAATGATAAGTTGGGTTCTTCTCCAGAAAAATTGCACTCTGACTGCCATAATCTATCCTTACAACTTGTTCTACCAACCCAATACATGAACACAATATTTTTAACCATACTAATTCCTTTCTTGCATGAGTGGTTGTCATGTATTCAACTTCTGTAGTTGAAAGTGCCACTACAAAATGTATTTTTCTCCTCCAAACATGTTAAACACATACCTACTTGTAGATATCCTATGATCCAAATCTCCAGCCCAATATGCATTCACAAGACCATGTATTTCCAACACTTTGTCTAATCATGGTCTTCCTTGGTAGAACAATCCATAAATAGTAGTGCCACACAAATACCTGAAAACCCTCTTTACTATTGTCCAATGCTCCTTCCTTGGTTTTGACATATACCTACTCAAAACTCCCACTGCATTTGCAATGTCTAGTCTAGCACATATCATTGCATACATCAAACTTCCAACCACACTTGCATATGTCAGTGTTTCATGGAAACCTGCACAGGAGATCTAGCTAAATAAAGTACAAACAAAGCTTATCAAGAAAGGAAGAGAGATTCAATATGGAAGAATGAGAAAATATATTCACACTACTCCAATGAGTTGATGATTGATACATAGATCATGATCAATATGATGCAATGAATGAGTGGAATACACTCATATATAGGGCAAAGCATTCCATAATTAAGAAAATCAATCAAGCAGTTACCTTTCCTTAGGAATGCATCCATGCATAATAGTGATGGTAAAAATAGAAAGTCTAAATGGAACTAGTAAGTTAACTCGCACTGAACTAGTGCGTCGAAAATAGAAATTTCTCCGACACCCCCCCTGAACATCACTATGGAGTAAAAAATGAGTCCTGACTACTAGGCCATTTTAGGTACTCATGTACAATGAAACTAATGAACACTGAATAAAAGTGAGGAAAGAGGGAAAACCATGTGGGAAACCCCCCCCCCTCAAAAGATAATGTATCAAAATAAGAAAATGGCAGCTTCTAGGCAACTGTGTTCTTCACTGCAAGAAAATTCCACAAAGTCTAAAACTTCTGCTCATTGAAAGTCTTCGTGAAGATGTAGAAATATTTATGGATCTGATGAAGTTCTTTGGAAACCTATTGGGCCTTGTACTTATTGATCTTGTGGACCCATCTGCACCTGAAAATATTCCTTTCTGGTGGATGTGGAACCAGATTCCAAGTTTGGTTCTATAGGAGTGAGTCATACTCTTTCTGCATGGCTGCTTGCCATAATGGATTTCCCAAAACCCTATTGTAGTTTTGTGGATCAGTATATTGAATCATATAGCAATGCATGGGCATCACAGGTTATGAAGCTCAAAATACATGAGAAGGCTCCTCATGCTGAGATCGAGTCCTCCTCGAATCCAATGGATTAATTGCAAGGTTTCCTACTTCCTAAAGTGTGGTATGTGCCTTATTTGGCATCTATTGAAGCTTCGACATTGTCTTCTTATCTAGATGTACTACCTTCTTATTTCCATGTACAGAAACTGAGTGTATGGAATCATCCCTGATGTCTGAAACTGATGGAAGAACAAGAGTATATGCATGTTGCACTGGAGGTGCATGCAAAGTACTCTCCTTATGTGTAAGTAGAATAGAGGAGTCATCGTCAAAAAACTTAGTTAATTTATACAACCTTGACTTGTGATCCACCTCACCAATTGCAATAATGGAATTGTCATGCATGTCAATTACTAAAACTGAATCTGATGTAAATTCAACATTTTTGCCTTTCTGAGTGATCTGATAAACTGAGAGAAGATTCATAGAAAGCTTTGGAACATGCAAAACATTCTCAAAACTACCATTGTGGATTTCCACTCTCCCTTCTCCTGCTATTGGAGTATCATCCCCCATGCAAATAAGGGGTCTTGAGCATGGACTTGAGGAAGATAAAACTTCCTCTTTCGTTGCCATATGATGGGTTGCACCAGAATCTATAATCCATGAATCAAATGAGGAATTAATTGCAACAAGAGCATGATGATTACCTTTATTAGGAGCAGGATCTTCTTCCTTCTACTTCTTGACTCCCTCTGGAATGAATTTTCCAAGGTTGTTCTGCTGAAGTGCATGTGCCATAAGATCGATTTGTTTCTTCATGCATGTGGATTCTTCATGATTCGATTTATTGCAGTAAGTGCACTGCTTTCCCTTCTTCTTCTTCTTGGAATCTAAAGAGTCTTTGGAACCTGAAGAATCATTAAAGGATTTGGAATATCCCTCCTTCCTATTATGTTTGAATGACCCTTTTCCATCCTGTATGGTGAGTGCATGTGCTTTGGGATCTTTCATGAGTCCCATATGTATGAGTTTTTTCTGCTCTTGTGTAAGAGACTCAATGAACTGAGCCGACGTAGGCATTTTCCAATTTGTTCCAAAAAGACATCTGCCAAAATGGAAATTGGAGACATATACAGTGTATTATGGTCCTAACTTGGCCAAGATTGTTAGAATAAGTTGTTTCTCTTGTGTAGACTTATCAATACCACATTCACCCAAGATTAATAGCAAAGATTTAAATTTAGTAAAACAATCTTGTATATTATCAAAACTTTTAGGGTCTAAGGTATTCAACTCTACCTCAAGCATATGACCTCGCATTTCATCCTGCTTTCCAAAGAGTCCTTCCAAGGTGGTCCAAATCTCATTTGGAGTCTTGCATGTAGCAACATGAAACCATAAATCAGTGGATATTAATTCAATAAGTAGTCTCGTGGACTCATCCTTACGGTTCACCCATCTCATCTTCTCAATCGTTGATGTAGGTTATGTTTCTGTCACCATACAATTATTTTGATTGCAATCCCAAGGAGACATTCCAACTCAAAAGGAAAGGATTGTATAATTTGACGATGGCTTCCATGAAACACTGACATGGTATCATAGCTAAAGAAACTACAAACAAAGCTTATCAAGAAAGGAAGAGAGATTCAATATGGAAGAATGAGAAAATTTATTCACACTACTCCAATGAGTTGATGATTGATAAATAGATCATGATCAATATGATACAATGAATGAGTGGAATACACTCATATATAGAGCAAAGTATTCCATAATTAAGAAAATCAATCAAGCAGTTAACTTTCCTTGGGAATGCATGCATGCATAATAGTGATGGTAAAAATAGAACTAGTCAGTTAACTCCCACTGAACTAGTGTGTCAAAAATAGAAATTTCTCCAACAGCATATGGAACACGAGACATGTCCTCCTCCTCTTCCTTTTTCTTGGGACACTGATCCACATATAAATTTACACCTACAAGAATAGGGACCCTGACCAATTTACATTCCTGCATATTAAACCTCTGCAATATTGTCTTGATATATTTTCTCTGATTTAACTAGTGTTTCTTGTTTTCCCGGACACTTTTAATTGCCATGCCCAAAATGAAATCTGCAGAACCAAGATCCTTCATGTCAATTTTAGAGGACAACTAAGTTTTCACATCCTGGATAATCTCCTTGTTGTTTCCTATCAGCAACATGTCATCCACATACAAAAAGAAATAAATAAAATGATCACCAATTAATTTGAAATACACACAGTGATCCTCTTTGCTTCTCATGAAGCCAAGTCTCAACATATAAGTATCAAAATTTTTATTCCACATCCTTGGTGATTGTTTTAAATCATAGAGTGACTTTTTCAGCTAGCATACCAACTCCTCCTTTCCCTTCACAGCAAATCCTTCTGGTTGCTTCATGTAGATTTATTCTTCCAGATCCCCATGTAGGAATGTTATCTTCACATCCATATGTTCTACTTCAAAATAAAATGCAACAACAATAGATAAAAAAAATCTAATAGAGGTTAACTTGGAAACAAGAGAAAAAATCTCACCAAAATAAATTTCCTCAACCTGGTAATAACCCTTTGCTACTAACCGAGATTTTTATTTCTCCACTTCTCCTTCTGCATTCATCTTCCTTTTAAATACCCATTTGTGTCAATGATATTTCTTCCAGTCATAAACTCCACTAGATCCAAAGCCTCATTCTTATCTAAGGCTTCCATTTCTTTGACCGTGGCCTTTTTCCATAGTTTCTCATCCTCTGAATCCACTACCTCCCTAATAGTTATAGGATCATCATCAATAATAGACAAAGAAAACGTTGAATGAAAATAAAGTGGAGTATACCTTTTCAATACCTTTTTTCTCAAACTGATCTCCTCAATACTAGATTATGAGGATCTTTTTCGTCTGATTCTTGTTCTTCTATAGAGTCTAATTCATCATCCTTTAACTCAAACTTTGTTTTCTCTGGTTCTTCCTTACTTGGTAGGACTTCGTGTTTCACAACATCTTTCATTTATCTAAATACCACATCTCGACTATACGCAACCTTCTTAGTTTTTGGGTTCCAAAGCTCATAACCTTTGAGACCATCTTTATACCCAATAAAGATACACTTTTCATCCTTATTATCTAGCTTACTTGTTATATACCCAAAATAGATATGCAAATATACTAAGAAATAACCAATAATAAAATAAACCATTCACTAATATAATTCAACACAAGAGATAGACAAAACCCTTAGGGTAGGGTAACACCATACAATGGATCCTATTATGGAAGGGATCCTCTCCTGTTCACTTTCCTCTTTGAGGGGGAATCCTCCAATTGACCTACACACTCCAAATAAAATACTTCTCTTCCTCCCATTACAATGCTTGAACCCATTTATATAGTGCTACCGACCACCTAAGAACATTCTAGAGGAGGAACCCTTTAGAATTAGAACCTTCTAAGAAGTCCCCTTACATTTATTATATCTAACTACCATAGTGGGCCTTATTTAAAACTATAGTGGACCTAGTCCACCTTACATTAAATGGCCTCCACTATTATCACTATGCCCCCCCCCCCCC
>ML777868.1:13895-26563 GCA_009831015.1 Picea engelmannii
GCATCATCAACCATCATGTCAGATCATGTCAAACAACATATCATGTAATCAATAGTATATCATCAAAACGAAACAATATCATCATAAATGAAACAACACCAATACCCCACTCCCTGACTCAATCCGGAGTCCAAGGGAGTTCCTCAAATGCCTCTGCATCCTCCAGGTCTAACACCCTGCACACTCAAAGAAACTGAGTCAGCAGCACCTGTCTACACCAAGGTAGTAAAAACATCCTGTCATATAACTCAATGCATCATAATGAAAGAAAAGTTTTATCATATAAATCCAGATCACTTGCGAGCAAGTGTCCTCAAAGAATAAGTTTGGCATGTGCGCCAGAGCGGGATGTTACATACTTCCACTAAAATTTGGTTGATACTTCTACATCTTTTCCTGTCCTTCAAATAAAAAATATGTTACAATCGATTCATAGAGAATTTTGATCTCATTAGTTTAAATTCAGGATATGATAGGAACATGAACAAGAAGGATGATATGATCTAGAAGAATCAACAACTCACCGAAAATTATTCAAAGAAGTATGAGAAAGATATCAATTCAAAGATCAATTTGCTTATGAATTCAACCGAAAATGAGAATTGGGAAGCTGAAAAAGATCTTTGTAAAGATCCATTCACAATAAATATAACAAATATTGACTGATGAAGAGAAAGATCATCTATTTATTCTCTTTCTTTTATTGAAAGATAACAAAGAAAAATAGAATAATATTTTTCGTCAAAGTGTTTATCAAAATATTCTCCAATCTCTTGGGAGAAAGAATTATTTACAAAAGATCAAAGATATATCGAAGGGAATTCATTTCCTTTGGAAAGGAAAAGATTCATTGAGAATTTTACAAAATCAATTTGCTATTATTATTTTTACATATTTCCAATAGATGAACCATGTATGGGTGGTCCTAGTGCTACTAAGAAGCCCATTGAATATTTCATCTTATCCAAAAGGTTATCGAAAAGGAAACAAGATTTTTTTTTTCCAAGATTTAAGGGATTAAAAATTCTATTAATTAATGAATATGATAGTTGAGCTATGGAAGATAAAAACATATTTTGAAATTTAAAATCCTTCCTCAAATTGTGTTATTTCATTAGACAACAGCTCTAATATTCTTAAAAAGACAATTTATATGCACCGATCCAGATGTACTCAACCTATAAAGAGGAATTTGACTCTTCCTTGGAATCTATCTTATGCATTATGTGCTAAAAAAAAAGGAAAATACATATTGTACAAAAAAAATTGATGAAAATGAAAAAAAATCTTCTAGAAATGATAGATCCGTTCACTCTATCAATAACAAAGCCTACTCAATTTCATGATCAAATTTATTTTGATATTTATTATCACATGAATCCATTATATGAGATTAAAAATAATGGATCGTTGACATCATATCGGATCTTCAACCACATAGATAAATTGAAGAATCGATCTTTATGGGTCCTAATCAATATTAGTAATACAGGGGATGAATATTTAAATCAAATAATCGATAATGAAAATTATGTGGTGAACAAATTTTTGTATTAATCTATCACTTGTACAGATACAAAGAATTCAACAATGACATAGTTTGGGCTCCTAGGATAAACGTCTTAGTTTTCAGACGTTTAAAAATGCGCAGATAAAAAGATCTCAATTTTCTATACAATATCCTATGCAATATAAATCCTCTAAGAAACCAATATTCTTTCTCGGAAGCCAATAATTTATTTCTTTGGGATGTGTTCCTATTTCAAAAGTAGTGGCTTGTGTTTTCCTATAATACATTAAAATGAATTAACTTCTCTATATTCTATCAATCCAAAGTTTGGGTGGTGCTCTCTATGGTATTTCTATTTTCTCAATATATTTTAACTCGCGTTAAAACCTAAATCATCAATAAATAATTAATGTATATGCTCCACATAGAATAGGTTGCAATAAAAATTATTACAAATTTTCTAATTACACGTCATTGACCAAAAACATATACAACACACATGATTTCTAAAGACAACCTTAGGATGATCAATGTGATAAGAATTTAAAAAAAAAAAATTCCCTAATAAAATGTCACCCATCACAAAAATTTAATGTTTAAGTCTAAACTATGCTAGTGGTAAAATTTTATCTCTCTACATAAATAATAATTACGACCTTCATTAAATCTTGTGACACGAAGGGAGTAAGAAATTGATTGTTTCATAAAAAAAAATAAAAAAATATGTTGGATGAAAATTTAAAAAGGAAATTAATCGTTTTATTATTTTATGATAATTTAAAATATATTAAATTAATGAGAAAAGGGAAAAGGGGGGGGTTAATTTCCAGACCTGCCTTTTTGAGTTCTAAGAAAAAGGGGAAAGGCGAAAAAATCTAAAAGTTTAGGAAACTAGGAAAAGAGGTAAACATAAAAAGGGAAAAAGGGGAACATAAGGGAAAAAGCAGAAAGTCAAACTTAGAAAAGTATCTACCATTTAAGAGATTTCTAATTTAAACTGAACTAGAAATTTAGTAATAGGGAAAGCCATTAAAACCTGTAAGAGATTTTGGGGATACCTAGGAGTAATTATAGGAGTAACTCTAGGTGGGTGAGGGAAATAAAGATAATTAATTAATTAAAGAAATTAATCTATGGAGGAATGTAAGGAATGGGGGACAGTTGTACAGAGATGATCTTTTAGGAATTTATTTTTAAACTTTAATTAAATGATATTTTAGGAAAGAAAGGAAGTTCTAAACTCTATATAATGGAGGAAGGAGAAGGATGAAGGAGAATCTTCGGTTTGTGTAACGTTACGCTGCAAAAATATCTACTTGAGTGATTTAACTTGTGGGAGTTGGGATACCCAGCTCGGTGAGGAGTGGTAGCTCGGCCTTACGAGGCGAGCTGGGAGCTAGTTGAAATATGTGGATAGTGTGTGTGTGGCCCCTTTGCAACTAGAAGGGCTAAGGGGGAAGAAGATTACCCCTAGCATTGGCTGGGAGGTATCGGTGACGTCTCATCTGTCTGCAAGAGGAAGATGCACTGAGTGTGTGGGACATCATTCAGAGTGGGTGATCATGCAACAATATGCTCTCTTCATTTGTGTATGATAGATTGTATTAGGAATTATGCTTTTATCTGTGTATTTAATGGAGAAGTAAACTGATTTTCGTTTAGAATTTGATGACTGAAAATTTTCTTAGCCTTGCACGATGATTGTTGACTCCCATGGCCTTCGTTCCCTACATGACTTGAAAACCATATGGTGTTTGAATGTAATGCATGCGATTGTTTTTCCTTTCATCCCTAGCTCGCTATTCCTTGCCTGAGCGGTCGGCCAGGAGCCTAATCTACGGTCGTCGCCTTAGCATTAAAAGACCTATGGATCTCAATGCCTTGCTTTTCTATGCAAGGATGATGAGCGAAGGAAGCACTTGTTAGATTTCTACCTATGATTATTTGTCCTTAGATGATTGTTTTCCCTGCGCCTTGATGCGATTAATTAACCTGACAATTTATTGAATGATGATGAAGTTTTATTTTTCTTTCTCTATGTTTGGCCAATGGTTGTGACTTCATTTTGCCCTTGTTTCTCTAGAGATTTTTCATTTGAATGTGAACATTTCATTGTAAGATTGCGATCTTAATCACCCCTTAACTTAGATTCTTGATTTCTTTACCTGTTGACTGAAAGGAACTCGACAACAAATTTGGAGCAGAGAATTGTAAATCGTTTACATGACATTTTTCACTGATGTAAATTCTCTGTTTGCATATTATTGGGCTCTAGATACATTACATTTTTATTTTTGGATGATATGGTTTTGACCCAGAGGGTCTTCTTTTTATTGAATGGTCTGTGTGCTCCGTACCTCTTACAAATAATCATCTTTATTTATTATTTCCGGGGATGTGTGGTATAGCAATTCCTTATCTAAATGATTATAGCATTGTAATTTCATTCTGGTGTGTTCTTGGTAAATATATTTGCTTATTAATGATGACAGTAAAGTAGTTCTTGTTCATGTTTTCTCTCTTTTAAAACCGTGACTTAACCTAGCGAAATTACCTTGCTTAACTCAGCGCTCACGCAACTTACCTGACCACTACTTGACTCTACAGTGTCTGTATAGTTAGACGGTTAGATTCTCTTCTAAAACATTCATTCAAAATTAGTTAGCAGTTCCTTCCACCTTTCTTGTCCACATCATGATTTGTCCAAGTTTTCATTCCATAGCTTGTTCCCTAAATTTGAAGGTGCGTGATTGATTGTTGCCTTGTTTTTGTTTTAGTTTATTTTCCTGGTGATTTTGCCCATTAAAAACTGCAATTGGTTACCCTCAGTGCATAGCAATTTTTCCCTTTCTGAAGACTGCATTTTCATTATAATTCGTTGGCGAGTTTGCCTTGGGTTATGACTGTGAATCTCCATGGATACCTGATGATTTCCCTTTAGTTAAAACTGGCGTTTGTTTTCTTTTTCAGGATTGCCATTCGTTGCTTAATACATGTGTTTCCTTGTCATTGATTTCTCCTGCGTTTCCATTTGTTGATGGCGTTAATTTTGGCAGTTACATTGTAATTGGTAAGTGTGTGTACCAATTTATAGCTATCCACATGCAAATTAATAACTTGTAGAGATTTGGTGGTTGTTGTGGAGGACTGCATTTGATTATTAAATTTTGCAAGAATGAGCTCCTTAAAATCATTATCCTTACCTAATTCATAATAATAGCCCCGTCACTTCTAATTGCCACCATTCCTTGTGGCTTAGTTATTTCTTCTAGTGATACATGTACACTGAGAAGTTCTCTAGTGTTCGGTTCCCAATTTTGATTTGAAATTATTCTTTGTGTATTATTGTTTTATTTGTGTTGATGGTTATGGAGTTAGTTATTTAATTCATTAACACACTTTGTATGGTTAGATTATATCTTTCTAATCATATAGTAATTAGCATGATATTGTATTTCTTTGTTCTTGATCTTACTCATTGTGAACTTCTACTAGATGATATTATTGATCTTTTACTCATAATATCCTTGTCATTCCTACTAGTAGCAATTGTGTAGTTTTGTAGATTGGAAACTCAACATATATGATATTATGATATCACTATCTAAGGTAGGCATATATTTTATTAAAGTATTTTAGGGTAATTTAAATAATAATTACATGGTTGAGAACCAACCCCTTTGGTGATGACCAATTTTTCCAATAATAACCCAATTAACGGATCAACTTGAATAGGTATTGTGAATAATCACCTTAGATTAATTCAAGGTGTACTTAAAGATTTAAGGGATAATTTATCTTCACACTTGTTGATTATTTAGGACTCATCATTTAGGATAACTTATTGTTTAGATAATGAAGCAGCATGTGATCTCTTTTAAGGGTTGAGTAGTGCACTTACTTTAATAGACATGTACCATGCAGGCTAGCATGTTGATTTTTGAGTTCAGTTTTAGTTCACCCTTTATAAAGTTTATGTCCTTAGTAACGTTACAATAGTTTACCTTCATGCCTAGACCTCTTACTTAACCTTAAGACTTCTTGGATGTCGTCACGTCATTTTTTGGATTGTACATCTGTTGATCGATGTCTTCATGCGTCTTGCCTACCCGTTTCTTGGGGGCATAGGCATAGTCTTCCTGTCAGTTATTTCGGCCCTTCGCACATCAGATTCATCTTGAGTTCATTGGTCCATCTAGGATGCGTTGCGCCAAGTTAATTGATGCATCTGACACCTGGGAACAACATGATTCCTGATGAGGGGTTCATGGCATGCCTTGGGGAATAGCGACGAACGAGATCTTGGCCAGAGTAGGTAATTTTGTGTGATTTTTGTTGAGCACGCAAGTTTCTCTTAGCGCAAGGGCCAAAGGTCCGTGTGCCTTGAGGTTATAGTCCTTGTTCATCTAGGTCATGATGTCAGGGTGGGGATGGTTTTCCTTAGCTTGTAGGTGTGGTCGTGTTGCGTCGGGCGGGTAGTCGTCCTCCTTGTTATTCTGCACATGTTTCACCCGTTGTCTTTGTGCATGTGTGTGGTGTCATTGTAACCTATTTCCTAGATGGCGTGCTTGCGTTTATCATCAGTGGTGAGGTTAAATTGTTGTCGTCATCGCCTTCTTGCCTCTTATCTCTTGAAATAAAAGAAATAAAAATAAAATTTTCTCTGCTTGTTGGCATAACGATGGGGGTCGTTACATTAACTTTTAGAAGTTATGTGATGTTCAAATGAACAAATGATATGTCGATCACATATTCACAACCACACACAATCTAATGCATAGGTACTATTTTCAACATAAAGTTGGAAGGAAGATGTAAATGGGTTGAACGGAAGGTATTTTTTTTTTAACTTCATAAAGTTAGAAGGAAGATGTAAAAATATTGAGTTTAAAGAAATTTTTAATTTTAGATCTTTTATATTATTATAAATAGAACAATTTTTATTAAAATTATTAAGAAATAATTATCAACTCTTTTAATATTTAAAAATTAAATTATATAAATAGAACAATTTTTATTAAAATTATTAGGAAATAATTATGAAATTTTTTAATTTTTAAAAATTATAATTTAATTTTAGATCTTCTATATTATTATAAATAGAACAATTTTTTATTAAAATTGTTAAGAAATAATTATGAACTCTTTTAATATTATAAAATGGTTTAGAATAGTTATACATTAATAAACATTTTTGTGGTTTTAATGAAAAACAATAAACATCTTGTAAACTATATAAAAGAAAACCATTAAATTGTATATATAAAAAAACCATTGTTATTTTATAAAAGCAACTTTTTGATAAAAATTGCATTTTATTAGTTATAATACGAGTAAAAACATAAATTACTATACTAAGTTTTGTTATAATAATTAATATAATATTCTTGTTTTATAGATATTTTAATTTAATAAAAATTACATTTAATTAGTTATAATACTAAGAAAAATATAAATTAGTATACTAAGTTTTATTATAATAATTAATATAATACCTATTATATACTTGTGTTTAAATTTTTTTTTTTATTTTTTTAATTGAGTAAAATTGTACTCTAGATTTAATTATTTAATTTTTTTTTTAAGTGCAACTTTTTATAATTGAAAAGATAAAGAATCTTAAGTATAAATTTATAGAGATTTAAGAATTGTGAGTAGTACATTTGAATTTAAGCTTATCAAATTCAAAAATATTGGAATTTGGAATTATCAATTTTTTTTGATATTGAGAATTTTAATAAAAATTATTTTGTTTGGATGAATTGAATGATGTAATTTAAATCGATAAAAATAAGGGATAAATTTATCCATTATTTTTTAAGTGGAAAATTAATCTTTCATTATGTTTGAATCTAATTTTTTTTATGAAATACATAATCAAATTAGTTTTAAAGTAAAGAAACAAAGTTTTACTTTTAATTACAAGAATTAGAGATGCAAGCCAAATTGAATAGGGAGTTATGTAATCCTATAAAAAAATATCTTCCATTTGTCTCACAACTTTACTAAATTAAATTGTTAAAAAACATTATTTAGACAATGCAAATTTATAATTTTGAAAAATTTAACATTGCAGAATGTAACTTAGAATTTGAAACATTTACCATTTGTCTCATAACTTTACAAAAATTAATTCTCAAAACACACTATTTAAGCAATGAAATTTAACATTGCAAAAAAATCTAATATTTGAAACATTAAACATTTAAAAAAACATCTAAAGATTTAAATCAGTAAAGAAAGGAAGAAGGAAGATTATTTAAAAAAAATCTAAATATTAAAATCACTAAAGAAAAGAAAAAGGAAGATTGTTTAATACATGGTTAACTTTTTCTAATAAAAAAAATGGCTTTTTTTAGAAAGTTTTATATAAAGAAAATAGAACTTAACATTGAAAAAAAAAACTTAAAATTTGGAAAATTAAAAGAAACATCTCATAATTAAAATCACTAAAAAAAGGAAGAGGAGGATAATTTAATACATGGTTAGTTTTTTTTAATAAAAAAAAATGTTTTTTTTTTTTTATTTTATATAAAAATAATAAAAAATATTTAAATATATTAATTGTAATAAATATATCATTAAATTAACAATTTAACATTTCATAATAAATAAGAATTTGAAAATATAACAAAAAATTGAAAATAAAATACTATACATTATCAATAAAATCAATATAAATACAATCTACCTTAAGATAATTACATACGATCTACCATTGCAACAAATTTATTATACAAATTATGAAAATAATGAGAATATTTGTTTTATTTTATTTTAATTATACAAATTATGAAAATAAAGGGAGTTCAAGGTGGAATACTGTTTTCAACATTTGATACCCGAACATGTTTAAACATTTATATGCCTCGACAAATTATTATAGCCAATATTTGTATTTATATTCATGGCACACCCTAGATATACTTACATCCACCATAATCATTCATGGAAAGTTTACTATATCATAGCATAAATCTGAAAAATCACGATATCTCAGAATCTCGGCTTTCAAAATTGCATTAATAGGGTCTAATAACCCATTCCACGAGTTTTCTCCCTGAATATCTTTCCACATATCTGCAAGGGATATATTTTTGTACGCAGTGGGGATTATCAATTCTTCATGTAAAAGAGGAAAGCTTGGAGTTGTTAAAGCCAAAGGTCTCATCCTTGGTAGAATTGAATACAGGTGATCTAGGATTCGAAACATAATTTCTGAATTTCAAAGTAGCGAAGTGATGAGATGCGGGGTACGTTAATGACGGCTTAGCCTCTGCAGTTGTATGCAAGCTGTACTCTTATCTGCTATGCAAATCCCAATCTGCATATCACGGTACGCTGAATACCATTATATAGGACAGATCTTGATATCATACATGAAGTTCGTTTGCAGCAGCAAGCATGCTTAATTTCGTGATTTTGAATATGGAAAATTTGACAGTGATTTTGAATATGGAAAATTTGACATGGTCGGATGAAGATAAGAATGCCACCCTGCCTACATCTCAGGACTAATTTTATGTCGTAACATTCGATGTCGTGTCTAAGTATCTACTCTCTCCTTACGTCCATTTCATGAACTCTTGGGAAGTTTTCATTGCCGTTGAGTATCTACAACATTGTATACTTACACGTCTTTGGTGTCTGATTATTTGGTCTCACTATCTACTACCTGTAATACCTAAAACGTTTTTGGTGTGTGATTATTTGGTTACCATCCATCGGAATCACAGATTGCAGTTTCTGTATTTTCGTTTCATTTATTGTTCAATAGTTATTTTCCATAAGTGTACAATATATATCTACAGAACAATGTTTACTCATGTTGGTCAATTGCACGTGTTCCATTGAATTTCACAAGTCCCTTTCTCTTACCATCTATTTTCCCATGCAACGGCTGCCACAGTGAAGGGAAGATAACGGCTATGGTACGGCCGCCACAGTGAACTGAGTTGACCGGATTCTGACAAAACGATAAGAGTGAATTCCGAGAGTTTTCCTTCCGCGACTGTCATCAAGACAAGGTTTTTAAGAAATTTCTAATATACATAGAATTTGGATGTTGGGAGAAAATCATCACGCATAAAATAAATGTTCACGGATAAATTTCTTATGTGTGAGAATCCTGACAAAACTCTAAATTTGCTACTAAAATTAAATCCTTGCCTCCAACTTTACCTTAATCCTCTTCTATCGTGAAGTTAATTATTTGAAATCATGTGGATACAAATATAGATAAACAAATGAGTCCATATCAGACATCTGCAAGACCACTATTATATAGAGTTGCACAACTTTTTACCAGTTAATTAATACAATTTAATTGAAGATGAATACTCTCTATTGGTATTGGTATTGGTATTGGTTTTGTGGATGCAAATATAGATAAACAAATGAGTCCATATCACACATGTGCAAGATCACTATTATATAGAGTTGCACAACTTTTGACCAGTTAATTAATACCGTTTAATTGAACATGAATACTCTCTCTTGGTATTGGTTTTGTTTAGGTTAAATTTTGTTTTAAGATTGGGATTATGATTTAAATTAATATAAAATTTAAGGATAATTATCATTATACATACTTAATTGTGTTTCTTTTAAATGCTTTCCTTAAATTAAAGAATACTTCATACAAAAGATATTTGTTTAAATTCTCTTTAATAATGAGAAAAATTTATCTAAAATTTTAAGTTAAGTATATAGATTTTTCTTCACCATTTTAAATAATTTATATCTTATAATTAAAATGGATTTATGTTAATCTTATATTAATTTATTATTTATGTTAATGCACTCCATAAAATAATATAGTTAACTTTACAACTTAGTATAGTATAAATGAGACGTGTACAATAGTTAAGATTTGTAACACACACATCAAGGTTATAGTTTATGGAGAGACTGAATTGATGTAAGAGACCCATTCTTTGTTGATGTAAGAGACACTAAGTTGATGTAAGTGACCTTCACGCTCATTTAATATGATTTGGCATTATTACAAAGAGAAAGGTCCATTTTTTTTTACCATGAAGCAATATTACAAGAGATCTTTGATGAGTGAAAGTATTTCAATAATAATTAGTTAATGTTAGAGAGTTCTTAAAGAAATATTTAATTTATCAATGAGAGTGCATAATTCTTTAGAGGTGCTATGCACTATATCTATATGTACAACCATATGGTATTATCTTTTGTTGGGATCTAGAGTTTGAAACAATAATTAAATGCAAGAAATATGACAATATAGAAAGAACAATAACTCAAATAACACATGATATTTACCCCCAAATGCATTTCTAGGGATTCATAGATTTATATCTATCTTGGAATCTTTTCAATAGTTACTAGAACTACCACCTGTTATGTAAACTTCTATAGGTCTCGTAAACCAAGACCACTAAATATTTACATATGTGGATTTTAGTATTTACAATTTCTTTTAATTTGTTGTCATAATTTAACAATATCCACCTTGACAACAATTTACCTAATACCTTTCCCAAACCCATTCATCACCTCTTTCTGCAATCCAAAAGAAGCGAACCACCATCGATTATGAATTGTTCGTCCTCCTTCAGTAACCTATCTTACAAAATCATGCCTTTTTCGATTTTGAAATGCTAGACAATTACTCAAATGCACGATTCTTTTACCACCACATAACATCTTATAATATACTTGTCCAAACTTACCCAATAGATCCTTGCATTCTTGCAATAGATAACCGTAGGTCTCTTCTTGTCCAAATATCTTGATTTCCACATGCTCTCTACCTGGTTTTTCCATGTGTCCACTGACAACACAAACTACATGTGAAATACTAACCATTTATTCACATGTATCGAACTTCCTACTAGCATATGATACATGAGACATATAGCCATTTTAGTGTTCATTACTAGGACATAAACTTGAAGAAACATTACAATGGAAAGCTTAAGGGACATTTATCGATTTCACATTATTAATACCGAATTTCCAAAGTGTCTTTGTGATATCCTCGAATTATTGAAAAATAAATTATTTCAAAGTTGTTGTTCTAAAAATAAATTTACATTTATGGAAATTCAAATTTAAAATTGTGGAAGTATGTAATTATTATTTTTATGACTGTTGGACAAAAGTTTGACTTGCCAAGTGTCATCCCTTTGATGGACACATGTATGAGAAAAACATTATAATAAATTTAATGCTAGAGAATAGATGGAACACCCAGGTTAAAAGTAGTGTACTATGACTCCATGAGTGAGGAACATGTTTGAGTTAACTCAGAGATGATTTTTACAAGTGTCAGAAGTTGAGTTATGTCAATAGTAACCCCTAAACATGAGGGATTTGTAAAAATGTAAATTTCCCGAGGGAAAGGAATGGAAAAATGACATATATACAACATATGTGGGAGGAAGGACGTTGCTTAGTATGTTGCCAAAAGAATTGTTTGATGTTATGAGCACATTTGTGTTAGGAAAATGATTTTCTGAACAAAGACAGTGGCTAAAGAATGATACATAGTTTTCCCTTATGGAGTCATGGTCAGGCTAGGGGGTGATCATGACAAGTGATCTTGGATTTTTTATATCTACGTTTGGGAGGAACATGGTTGTTCCATTTGTTTTGCCACCAAAATTGTTTAAGATATGTATCTCAACTATTTACTTTTCATTCCATTGAAGTACTGAATGGTTGATATGTATATATGTAAGTAATGATCTATATAGGTGTGCCTCATGGTCCTTAGTTGATTGATTGATTTACATGGCTATAAAAATGTATATAATTCATTATTTATTGATCTGGATGTAGATGGAAAACCACTTATATGTTACAAAACTATGTAGACTACAGTTGGGGCTGCTTAGATATATGTTAGTATTTCATGTTGGATTCAAATTTCCTTTAGGATATATAATTGATCTACATAGATAATTGTGTAGGTCCTAAAGCTAAATAGTATCCTTATGGATATCTCTCCACGTGAAACTAACTACTTCAGAAAAGGAAAACAGGTGAAACCAAAGTAATTATATTGTATCAAAAACAACAATAAGTAAATTGTATATTTTTACTTCTTCCAATACATTGTCTCTCGAACAAGTGGAGTAAGGAAAAACTCATGCGATAAGAATTACATAAATAAATAGGGAAGTTA
>ML777868.1:26654-57261 GCA_009831015.1 Picea engelmannii
AATATTGAAAATTACATTTAAGCAATTTGATAGGACACTGATGTATGAAAACAGGGCCTTGATGATTTCTTTACAAGTAAAAATATTAATACAAATGGGGTTATACATGCTCGGATAACTTATGTTAACTTTTAAAAGAATAAATAATCAAGATTGACTGCCTATAATAGATCTAAGTGAGTGCAAATTTCTCCTTCGATTTGTGAAAGAGAATCTTAGTTAGAAGCCAGTTTTTTATGGAACCTGGGAACCTTTAGTTATAGGAAAGTATCCTCTTTCGAAATCGAAACCATACAATTTTTAACCTTCCAAGGGGAAAACCAGAATATTACTATCTCCCCGAATTACTGGAAGGAAAAAAAAAGAAACAGAAAAGAGAAAGAGCATAAAGTTATCTCAAGGAGGATCATAGAACTCTTATGGGATTCCTCAAAATAAAAAAGGGACTAATCATCAAACTCGTATCCATGTAAAAGATTAAAAAAATATGAATTTAAAACCATACACAAATAATAGAGGATTACTATGAAGTTAACTAATCCATTATCAAGAGGAAATTATGTCAGAGAACATTACATCAAGAATCAAATGAAGTAATTAAAGAGACTAATTATATAGAGTAATTACAAAGAGTAACTACAGAGAAGTGATTACAGAGATTAATTATAGAGACTAACCACATAAACAACAATAACATTTAAAGGAGTGAGATCTATCAAGGCTTCCTCATAGAATAAATATATCCCTTAACATAGGGTAATCAAGAATTCAAGTGAAGTAATTACAGAGACAACGATAGCAATCAAAAGGGATAAAAATATCAACGTTTCCTCACAGAATAAACCAGATCCATTAACATAGGAAAATCAAGAATCAAATAAATTAATTATAGAGATAACTTTAACAATTAAAAGAGTAAAACTATCAAATTTTCCACACGGAATAGACGGATCCCTTAACATAGGAAAATCAAGAATCAAATGAAGTAATTACAGATATAGCGATATCCTTTAAAGGAGTCATATCTATAAATGTTTTCCTCACAGAAAATAAAAATTCCTTACCATAGGGTAACTACACCGAATGTTAAGATTATTGTATATTGATAAAAAAACAACAGCACCTAGGGTTATGGTAAATTACAAGAAAACAAAAAGAGAACCTAGATAACGATATTCAATGGGAAAACTCGAAAATTCGTTATCAAAAGGATTTTGGTATTGGCCCTTCACCATAGTTAAGAGGATATTGTTATGCAGAGATTCAAGAGAAAACTAATACTTACAGAACCTCCTTCCCATACACAAAACCTCCTTTTATATAGCTTACAAAGCCGTGAGTATGCATATATTCAAGCTTAAGTAGAGACCGGTAAATCATAGGATGTGTAGTTTGTACAAGTGAGCAGTACTACTACACATACTGGAATATTGTTCATGGGTTTTCAAACCCTTTAAAAGAAATCATAAATAAAATGGAACAAACTGTATAATCCTAATAGAGAAAATTAAACACTCTATCCATAACTTTATTCTAAACAAAGTGTCAATGCTCAGAAGTTTTACCTGTATTATTCGAGGCACAACAGCTCATATAGTCACCATGGCTCACAATTTCATTCCTTGGTTCTAAACAAAAACCAAGCCACAAGGAATGGTGTTTGTGGAGGAAATCCTAATGAAGCAGTGTATGCAGATCTAATGCAATGATCGTTATGGTGTCTCGAGCCCATCGCTCGTAGTGTAAGAATGACAGAGTAAGTGTCTCCCTAGTTACCATGTGAAATTCGTGAAGTGAATGGATTGCATTGGTTAGGTCCCTGAAGTGTCAGAACTCTTGGGTACATGGTAAGTAGACCTTGTATGATGTTCTTTTCTACACCTTTAATGTGTTTTAAAGAATGACGCCGACTACATTAACTTCCTAGTATATGTTCTAGTTGTCTTTCGCTTGGATATTTAAGAGCCACCCTATCCCTTGCATCGTTGGGTAATGTAAACATAGTAAATTTAATTAGACATGGGTTGTCACATGGAATTAGAATAATCCTAGTACTAACTGCAATATCTCAACATGGTGTTCCATAAAAAAATAACCCTTGAGAAAAGAACCTTAGGTTCTCCTTGTATAAGGTATAAGTATGACTTTTGTTTAAGTTTATAATTAAATTAATACAGGAGGAACCCTCATGCATGACAAGAATATCATAAAAATGGTATGATAAGATATCGTTATGGTTAGAATGTTATAATCCTTAGGGATAACTTTATTAACATTTTAGAAAGTTAAACTCAAAGTAATGTGTCGGTCACAGGGATGATTTTAAGGATGAAAATTTATATTAAAATGTAGAAATCTTGGTGAATCTTACTAATCCTTCATATGCCAACTATAAATGATTGGTGATATTTTTGTAAAAATATTCAAATTTCTAAGGATTTTATATAGTTTTTATAAAATTTTGGCGAGTTTTAAGGTAAAATAATTTTATCATTTAGAATTTGGGCGAATCATTTTTAAAACAGCGAATCTTATTTTTGGAAAAACATGGAAAATTAGCCCAGGAGCGAAATTTAGCCCCTAAAATCATCCCTGGGACTCAGTTAATGAATTGATTGAAAAACATTTGTAGGGTCTATATTGTCATTGACTATAAGACTAAAGTTTCCCCCCCTTCAAATTTTTTTGTTGTAGCTAATTTTGGGGTCTATTACATATGGTATCAGAGTTGTTGGTTATAACACTTAGGCTGAAGGTAAAGACTAGAACATTATTTTTCAAAAGGAAAAATCTAACAAATGATATTTATTGTTACAAACAAAAAATTGTCTTTTGTAAAAATGTCAGCGCAAAATGGAGAAGGAGACAAACCTGAGAGGAACCACAATCAATAGCTCCTTAGAAACCAAGAACATCATAGTGAGGGAATTTAAGCCACCCAAGTATTGGAAACAATGGGGAACCTTATTGTGGAATTGGAGGTGTTTAAAGTTCATAATGAAAAGTTAAAGAAAGCTGAAGAAGATCAACAGGAAATTAATAAAATGTTGTTACAAATTATAGCAAAAAAGAAGAGTCCAATGAATAATGAGATGGAAGAGGAGTTCAGTAAAAAGTCCTCCAAGAATTCTAGTCATGAAACAAAAAGAGAAGATAACTCTTCTGAGGAAACACACATGACAAAAAACAAGGCATCTACATGAAAGGAGAGAAAACAATTGGATCACTTGGAAGACGAATTCAAAAATATAAATCCCTCCACCTTTGATGGAGAATCAAGGACTGGTGAATAAGTTGAAGCATGTCTGCTAGACATAAATAAATACTTTCAAATTTATAATTATTCGAGTAATATGAAGGTTAGAATGACCATTTATAATTTAAAAGGAAAGGCTAGTATCAGGTGGAAACACCTGAACCTAGATAAAGGATTAAAAGAAAAACAAATGGAATGGTCAGAATTCAAAAATCATTTCAAGAAACAATACCTATCAGAAAGTTATTACGAATGAAAGACTAAAGGATTTTATGAATTGCAGCTAGGACAAATTTCTATGGATGATCTGATTAATAAATTTCTAGATTTGTTGAGGTTTTTTCCTTATATCAAAGAAGATAAAGTAAATATTCAAAGGTTCTTGAGTTGTCTATCATATTCTTATAAAGACAAAATTGAATTTGATAATTCTAAATCCTTGAATGAGGTATTTAGGAAGGCCAAAATGTGTTATGAACAATATAAACAAAGATCGGAAAATCCTAAAGCATGGAAAGATAAGAAGCAGGATAAATTAAATCAACGGAATAAAGGTTTCCAATCAGCCCCTTTCCGTAACATGACTAAAGGATTCCAAAGGAAGGACTATCCCTCTAACACACAACATACACAAGCGAAAATAAACTAGTTAATTTGGGATTCAAGAAGATAGTGGACAATCCCACATAACCATTGAAATGTTGGTAGTGTGGATATGTCATCCCCATCCACCAGCAGGTCGCGAAACACCACTTCTTGGAAAACTTTCTTATCTCTCATGCCAATTTGTGACATACCCGTCTCTAAACAACAAGCCCAGCCAAGCCACTGAATAACCTTTATGATATGATACCATTTTTATGAATTTATTTGCATGCATATCTATCTCAAACTAACAGTTCCAACATTATGTACATTATGTTCATGCCACTTATTCATGGAGAAATAATCATTAAAACATACTGATAATATATGCATACAGACAACATATTCTAACCATACACAGATTAATGCGGAAATAACAACAATAATACACATACAACATAAATAATATATCCAAGAATTACTAATAAATTATAACACATGTACAATTACACAACATACAATCAACAGAGATTTGGTACTTATCTTTTAATAGATGACCACCAACTATGTGTAGACATTCTACAAACATCCCAGCCTTATACCACGCTGCTCATTATGCTCAGCAGTGGGTCACCCTCGAGCTGGGACTAAAATCCACAAGGAAAGGGATTCCTAGGCTTGGAAAGAGAAATTGGAAAGTCACACAGGTCAACAGGAAGGATTATCTTCCAGGGCCAGCTCACACTAACAACCTTCAATATCTCATTCCCCCCATGCATGTCCCACCCCAAGAAGTGTTCTCCTTCTCTGCTCAACTTTCCTTCAACTACCCCACTTCCCTTGCAGGGCTTCAACAACATGCTAGACACGAATTCTTCGAGAAATGTAGTTGTAGTTGGGCTCCCTCTAGGAAATCACTTCCTCAACAACCTCTCTCACCTGGAGAGAATTGCTAGCAAGCCTAACAACCTTCTTCTTCAGTCCATGGGTTTGACAACCCACCTCTTCAAACCACATGCCTAACAACCTACTTCTAAGTCACTTCCTGAAAATGTGATGGCAACAACAAAGATTAGTATGGGATAGATGATGGCAGCAAGCCACACTCATTCAAGGAATTGTGTGGCAGCAACGACCAACAGTTAAGACACAACAAGACTAAATAAGTTACAGGGTGCATGTTTGTTCATATGTTGACGATGGAGATGATGGCTCAATACGTCAGTCAGTAGGTGAATCGGGTAAGGTGGCAGACTTGCGAGCACGTGAGGGTCGTGAGAATGGGGAGGAGGAACCCCCAATGAGCTGGTTTTCTGAGATATAAACTACATGCTCCCATGTTGACACATGTCTTCCTGAAGCTCCATGAGTTCCACTTAGCACTTGCTCCCTTTCCCACGAACTTAGGACAACACCTATCATGTCCACCTTAGCCTTTAGGAAATAATAATAAAATAATATTCCCTTAGAGGTAATCCCTCTAGATTATCACCTAGGCCTTGACACTTATCCCCCTCTCTTATCCTCCCTAGTGGAGCTTAGTCCCCCCTAACTCTTTCTTCATGGTCGACCTACAAGCAAAAGTGTAATTTTATTAATGATATGTGTATTTACATATATAAAAAGAAGGATCATGGCCTTAGTCATCTAGGCTCTCCAACCTAATAAACATATAAGTCTTCAACTTATAAACACTTGGCTCACCAACCTATAAACATAATTACAATTCAGCAGGCTCTTGGCCTTGGGGTGTTACAATCCCCTCCCCTTATTTTTGAACTGTCCTCAATGCAACTTACTGACGCAGGCGCGCCCGCTAGGCACGTCCGCTCACAGGATCTTTCTTCCGTCCTTGGCCTGAAGAACTGAAAGGATCTTTTATTTCCCTATCGGGAAATATTTCACCCACATAAATCTCTCGATGGATATCCCCTTCTTCTATCGGGATTTTGGCACTCGTGGTGTCCAAACAACTTGGTTCACCGATCCCCGATCCTCGATACGCTCCTTGGTTGCCTTATCCCCTTCTGGCTATGCCTTTAGTCCATGTGAGCGTTTTCTATAAGACCACTGCTTTATATCCTTTCCGTCGGGCTTTTGGACTTCAAAATCCTGATGCACTTGAATTCCCGTTAGCCCTCCAGGCTGAAATCTTGGTCCACTTGACCTCCTCTATATGACTGCAGTCATAACTCTCATCGGGGTTTCGAGCATTTCAATGTTGAAATACACATGCCCTCAGGACTCGCAATCCTTCGAATCCCGACGCGCTCTTTACGCGTTAGCCCTCCTGGATATAGGCTTTGGCCCATATGATCGGTATCCCCATGACTGCAGTCCTATCCCTTGTCGGGGCTACGGGGTTTCCAATGCTGAAAAACTCTTGCCCACGGGATTCCTGATTTCTCGAATCCCGACTAGATGCTATACTGACAGCTGGCTCCCATAATGGTGCTTCCCTCCTTTCCAACGTGCTGATAGCTGGCCGCACAATGGCACCTTCCTCCTTGTCGAGGTTTCACGGTTTGCGATTCCAAAATGCATAAACACTTTGTCACCGGGATCCCCGATATCCCGATGATTCAAACACCGACAGACGATTTCCTTGTTGGGACTTTTTCCAATGACTCCGATTGTTGCCACGCATCCGCTTAAGATGGATGCTTTAGGTTTCTCCTCGTGTTTTTGATACTTCTGATGTCCAGATTTTCACGACCTAGGGAACTCCGATTTCCCGAGTGTCCATATACAGACTCTCTTCGGATTTCTAACACCTGTCCCAAGTGGATGGACGGTTCAGATTTACCCTCGGGATTTCACCAACTACAAACCCAAAACACTTACTTGTGTGAGTCTTGATGACCGAAACACCAATGGAATTCTCTTTCGGGACTTTTTCCGAGCTCTTAGATCTTCACCACGTGTCCCCTTAAGATGGACGGTTCTGATTCAACCTCGAGATTTCGAGACTTTTGATGCCCAATGTCACAATCCTTAGAACCCCGATCGTCGAAATGTTGACAGGCTCTCGATGACTGCCACCTGTCTCCTCAAGATGGATGGCTCGGATTGACTCCGGGATTTTCACTATGAAAATTCCCGATCACTCATCCTTGTAATTCCCGATTTCGCGAATGCTGAAATTTTGATGGCCACGCCTCTCGTCAGAATTTTCCTCCTCCCGTTCACGAAGCTTAAACTCCATGCAACTTCTAGTCAATCCAATGGCTGACAGGTATTTTTGTGAAGATCCTATGGTTCACAGTCTCCTAAGCTTGAACCCCGGATGTAGCCATAACCTCCTCACTTCTCTAGCATATCTGATGATTGACGGGATTTCACTAATCTTCTCCACAAATTTCTGATAGTCAATTTCTTCCCCTTGACGATTCTTCGAGAATAACCAAGTATCCTTCCGTGGAACTTGTCCGCCTGCAGTGCAACTGTGCAACGCCTACTTCTAAATACTCCACAACACAAACTTCCAGTGCTTCTCTTCGATGAACTTGAAAGCCTTATCCCTCCTGAGCTTCTCACACCTTTAACCTCAAAGAGGGTCTTTGCACGCACTCCTTGCGGCAGTTCTAAAACACCTCCAAGTGTTGAGTTCTTTCGATTCTGCGCACACCTGCAGCAGTCCTTCAATACTTCGCTCAGATTCACAACTGAGACTCTCCTTAGCCTGTTCACTCCTTGCATGGCTCGTATAACCCAATTTCACTTCTGGATGAACGAGAACAAGAGTTAAACTATCTAAGCCTTCTGTCAACGCACTCTTTGTAGACGACTTCAACTACACTCCTTGCAAGAATCCTTGATCAGATAGAGAAACAATTGAAACTCATTCCACTTCCTCTCAGACTTAAATCTCCACACATGAAATCATATACACAACATATCAACAAATGCATAACAAGAAGAAATTACTCATGAGCATGGCATTCAACACACATACATAGAGAACAAACACAAAACCATGGATTTGAATCAATCTTTTCTATTAATCCAAATAACTATACATGGGTGTTTTTGCACAGCTCTTTGCTTCTCTTCTATGCTCCAATGCTTCTAACTATATCCTGAATAATGTTACAATGCACAGTGAGGGTGTCTATATCTGTTTTCCCTCCACTCCTTCTAAAACTGTCCAACCTAATATTAAATTCTACCTACTTACATAAATGCTTTCTACCTACTATGGACGAGAGTGGATCACTGAAGGTCAAATACAATGCATAAGTACGCCTCTTCTTAACTATCACATTTAAGTTTGGCGCATCCACTTTTCAAAAAAGTTGAAACAATTTAACATATGCTCAAAATGTGTGGCACTTTCCCCCATGCTCTCTTGATGTTGACGATGCTCCTGCATCATACTCCCTCGCTTGAACATTTTCATTGGCTCCTATCCATGAGCTCTTGCAGGGTCTGTCCATGCTTCTGAATCTCTGCTTCATTCTCCCAGAGGGCATCTTCAACTGGATGGCCCTTCCACTTGATCAGATACTCATAGTATTCTTTCCTCCTGGTCTTCTTACTGACTCTCTTATCCAGTATCTATTCCATCTGTGGCTTCTCTGCAACTGGCATCTGCTTTTGCCACTGAACCTCTGGCTGTTCACCTTCTGCTCCTGTCTCCTCAATTTTATATGGGTATAAATCTGCGACATTGAATATCGGAGATATTCCGATCCCATCCGATAACTCAATATCATAAGCATTTTCCCCCAATTTCTTCAAGACCTTACATGGCCCGATTTTCTTCATTTTCAATTTATTGTATGTTCCCCTCGGGAACCTTTCTTTTCTCAAGTGTGTTAGAACTAATTCACCAACCTTGAGCTGAAGTTGTCTCTTCCGCTGTTCGGCTCTGCACTTATAGTCATGACTTGAGTCTAGCAGTCGTTGCTTCACCTGGCCGTGAAGTTCTTTCATCGCCTTTGCGAACTCTTCGACACTTGCACTCCTAGTCGCAGTTTGTTCTGAATCCCTTAATTCAGAAACTCCTCTCATCTGCATGCCATATACAATCTGAAATGGAATTTTCCCTGTGCTCCTGTTCACTGAGTCATTATAAGAAAACTCTTCCTACGACAATATATTGTCCCAACTGTTGTGGTTCTCTGTCACCAGGCTTCTCAGCAAGTCTCCTAGACTTCTATTCACTACTTTTGTCTGTCCATTCGTCTGCAAATGATACGCTGAACTAAAAAACAAGTTAGTTCCCAGCTTCTTCCATAAGGTCCTCCAGAAATTACCTATGAACTTTGTATCTCTGTCCGAAACTATACTTCTGGGTAAGCTGTGAAGTCGAAAGACCTCTTTGAAAAACAAATTTGCGATGTGAGTCACATCACTGGTTTTCTGGCATGGGATAAAATGTGCCATTTTGGAAAACCTATCCACTACCACAAAGACCGAATCAAATCCTCTTTGTGTCCTTAGCAATCCCAATATGAAATCCATGCTGATTTCATCCCACGGCCTCTCTGGTATGGGTAATGGTTGATAGAATCCTGCATTCTTCTTCCTCCCCTTCGAATGTTGGCAAATCCTGCATCGGTCTACAAATATCTTGACCTATGCTTGCATCCTTGGCCAAAAGTATGACTCTCTTAGCTTCGCAAATGTCTTATCATGACCAAAGTGTCTGGCCAATCCTCCGTTGTGTTTTTCCTTCAACAGATTCTCCCTCATGGAGCAACTCGGAATACACAGTTGATTGCCTCTGAACAACAATCCCTCTTGGATCATGTACTCGGCCCATTTGTTGTTATTTCTTAGAACTGGATTCTCAACTGCTTCATACGCTTCTTTAAAGTCTGGATCATCTACGTACATGTCTCTGAGATCATCAAAACCTAACGTCTTGACTTTGAACTCTTGCAACAACAAACACTTCCTGCTCAAAGCATCATCAACTTTGTTAGCAGTACCAGAAATATGTTTTATCACAAAAGTGAAATTTTGCATGTATTCAACCCATTTAACATGCCTCTGATTCAACTTTTCCTATTGAGTCACAAATTGCAATGCATGGTTATCACTATACAAAACAAATTCCTTCGGAATCAAATAGTGCCTCCATTTCTTCAATGCCTAGTTGATGGCATAAAACTCCTTGTCATATGTGGAATACTTCACCTTCGCTTCATTCAGCTTCTCGCTGAAATATGCAATTGGTCTGTCCTCCTTACTCAAGACTGCTCCTATTGCAAATCTTCTTGCATCACATTTCACCTGAAATGTATTTTGAAAATCCGGCAACACCAGAATTGGTTGTTCTGTAATATTTCGTTTCAACAAATTGAAACTCTTCTCAGCCTCTTCAGTCCAGTGAAAATATTTATGTCTTTTCTTCACTGTATCCATCATCGCTGCACTAATTCCACTGAAATTGCTAATGAATTTTCGGTAGAAACTAGCCAATCCATGAAAACTTCTCACCTCAAATATGTTCCTTGGTGATGGCCAATTTTTAATTACCTCCACCTTATCTGGATCCATCCTCAACTCATCTGCAGATATAAAAAAACCCAGATAAATGAGCTCTGTCTTCGTAAATGAGGATTTCTTCATGTTTATCAACAACTTCTCCTGTTGTAGCTTCTTCATTAGTGTAGCTAAATGATTTAGATGTTCTGCCTTTGTCTTGCTGAAAATTAATATGTCATCCAGATACACAATGACAAACTTCCCGATGAATTCCCTCAGGACTTCATTCATTAACCTCATAAAGGTACTCGGTGCATTTGTTAAGCCAAACGGCATAACAAGCCATTCATGCAAACCTTCATTTGTCTTGAATGTTGTTTTCCATTCATCACCTTCTCTCATATGAATCTGGTGATATCCACTCTTCAAATCAATCTTTGAAAAAAAAATTGCTCCACTTAAGCAATCCATCAAATCATCCATCCGCGGCAATGGAAACCTGTACTTGATGGTTATCTTGTTGATGGCTCTTGAGTGAGTACACATTCTCCAACCTCCATATTTTTTCGGACTGAGTACCATTAGAACGACACACTGACTCAAGCTTTCCCTGACCAATCCTTTATCTAGCAGCTCCTCGACCTACTTCTTGACCTCTTCATTTTCTTGCGGCGTCAACATGTACGCGGCTTTATTCAGAAAACTAGCTTCTGGTATGAGGTCGATATGATGACTCACACTCCTCATCGGTGGCAACGAATGAGGTAATTCGTCCACCACGATGTCAACGAACTCTTCCAGTAGTTCTTGAAATTCTCCTGGCAAATCATCTACTCTCATGCTAGTCAAAATGATCCTTGGTTTCCTGACCACAAAAAATTGTGGATCTTCTTTCTTCTTCACCTCTGTAAGAAGCTCATTCCCACTCATGAGGAGTATAGTATTTCTCCCTTCTAGTTTTACCTCCTTATCCTTGATTGGAAGAAACATATGAGTTCTCCCATTCTTCTCTAAGGTATATATATTCATCTTCCCATCATGAATCACATTTCAATCATATTGCCATGGTCTGCCCAACAATAAATGGCATAAATCCATAGGAATAACATCACATAGTATTTTATCATTATACCCTCCTATTTTTAATTCAACTAAACACTGTTTAGTGACATTTACCTGATGTCCCTTCTGTAGCCATGAGACTTTGTATGGACTCAAGTGATCAGTCATCTCCAGCTCCAGCTTCTCTACCATCTCGGTTGAAACGAGATTATCTGTGCTACCACTATCCACGATAACCTTGCATACCCTGTCCTTGGTTTTGCAAGCAGTTCTAAAAAGTCTGTTTCTTTGAGCTGAGTCCTCCACCTCCTTCTCGGGTGTTAAGAGAACTTTAGGCATCATCAACGACCTTCCGCCTTCAGCATCTTCTACTTCAACATCTCGCCTCTGTGCCTCGGTAATGTGAGTCTCTCCACTGTCCTTCTTTTTCTCTAGACACTCGAATGACCTGTGCCCATTTTTCCCACACGTGAAGCATGTGATTACTCCTCCTCTTCCTCTTCATCTACCTCTGGTATGAGGAAACATATTGTTATCGACATACCCTCCTCTCTGCTCAGTACACTGCCCTCTTTGCTCAGCATGTTTCCCTCGCTGTGAACTTCCACCTCTCTCAGTTATAGTCTAAGGCTTTTTCCAGTCATCCTTGGGATTTTGGTATTTATCTTGGGCAACCGATTTGCCTTTGGGCTGACTCCTGCCTCGACCTCGCTAACCTTTCTTACGTCTCAACTTCTCTTCAGCTTTCAAATCCATTTGATAGGAATCCTCCACCGCTCGGATGGTTGCCATGCTCATCTCATCCTAGATATCATATCTCAGGCCATTCATATACTTGGAAACTTTCTCATCATCGCTCTCCCAATGACCTGCCCTGATGTTCAGTCGATAAAATTCCTCTGTTTATTCTTTTACTGTCATCAGCTTCTGTCTCAGGTTCTGCATCCTCCTAAACAGAGTGATTTGATAATCTCTAGGGATGAACTTTGCCTTCATCTTTGCAATCACTCGATCCCAACTTTTAATTTTATGCTTTCCCTTGCAGCGTCTATCTGCTTGTAGCTCATCCCACCATAATGTTGCATGTCCCTTCAATCTCGTGACAGCATGCCTAACTTTCTTATCCTCTTCAACATCTTCATAATCGAAGTATGTATCTAGAGCTCTAATCCAATCTAAAAGTTCTTCCACATCCATATTCCTCTCATAAATTGGAATGTCCATCTTCGTTTTTACACCCAGTCGTGCAATAGCTTTGATTAGACGTTCATTGGTTGCATCCTCGGCTGCAACTTCTTCTTCTTGTTCATCTTCAACCTCGCTTTCAAAATCACTTAGATTCCCAGCACCAACTGTGTGTCGTTGTGTTGTCTCCATATCTTCGAGTCTAGCTCGTAGATCACGTATCTCTCTTTCCATTTCTGGATTCTGCGCTTGCCTACCCCTTCTCCTCGGGTTTTCTCTTTCCTCTAGATCGGATGACTGTCTATCCCGTGTCCTTGGCGGCATGGTGAAATTCCTTCTTCTCTGCTATAGAAAGAAAATAAATTTTCTTGCTCTGATACCACTTGACGCAGGTACGCCCACTAGGCACATCCGCTCACAGGATCTTTCTTCCGTCCTTGGCCCGAAGAACTGAAAGAATCTTCTATTTCCCTATCGGGAAATATTTCACCCATAGAAATCTCTCACTGGATCTCCCCTTCTTCTATCGGGATTTTGGCACGCATGGTGTCCAAACAACTTGGTTCACCGATCCCCGATCCTCAATACACTCCTTGGTTTCCTTAGCCCCTTCTGGCTATTCCTTTAGTCTATGTGACCGTTTTCTATAAGACCATGACCTTAAATCCTTTACGTCGGGTTTTTGGACTTCAAAATCTCGATGTGCTCGAATTCCCGTTATCCCTCCAGGCTGAACTCTTGGTCCACGTGACCTCCTCTATATGACCTCTGTCATAACTCTCATCGGGGTTTTGAGCATTTCAATGTCGAAATACACATGCCCTCAGGACTCGCGATCCTTCAAATCCCGATGCGCTCTTTACCCGTTAGCTCTCCTGGCTATAGGCTTTGGCCCATATGATCGCTATCCCCGTGACCGCAGTCCTATCCCTTGTCGGGGCTACGGGGTTTCTAATGCTGAAAAACTCTTGCCCACGAGATTCCTGATTTCTCGAATACCGACTCGCTGCTATACTGAAAGTTGGCTCCCACAATGGTATTTCCCTCCTTTTCGACATGCTGACAGATGGCCGCACGATGGCACCTTCCTCCTTTTCGGGGTTTTGTGGTTCGCGATTCCAAAATGCATAAACACTTTGTCACCAGGATCCTCGATATCCTGATGATTCAAACACTGACATACGATTTCCTTGTTGGGACTTTTTTCGATGACTCTGATTGCTGCCACGCATCCCCTTAAGATGGATGCTTCAGGTTTCTCCTCGTGTTTTCGAGACTTCTGATGTCCCGATTTTCATGACCTCAAGAACTCCGATTTCCCGAGTGCCGATATACCGACTCTCTTCAGATTTCTGACACCTGTCCCAAGTGGATTGACGGTTCAGATTTACCCTTGATATTTCGCCAACTACAAAGCCAAAACACTTACTTGTGCGAGTCCCGATGACCGAAACACCGATGGACTTCCCTTTCGGGACTTTTTCCAAGCTCTTAGATCTTCACCACGTGTCCCCTTAAGATGGACGGTTCTGATTCAACCTCAGGATTTTGAGACTTTTGATGCCTAATGTCACAATCGTTAGAACCCCGATCTCCAAAACGCTGACAGGCTCTCGATGACTACCACCTGTCTCGTCAATATGGATGGCTCGGATTGGCTCCAGGATTTTCACTATGAAAATTCCCGATCACTCATCCTTGTAATTCTCGATTTCGCGAATGCAGAAATTCCGATGGCCACGCCTGTCGTCGGAATTTTCCTCCTCCTGTTCACGAACATTAAAATCTGTGCAACTCCCAGTCAATCCAATGGCTGACGGGTATTTTTGTGAAGATCCTATGGTTCACATTCTCCCAAGCTTGAACCCCGGACGTAGCCGTAACCTCCTCACTTCTCTAAAAGATCTGACGAATGATGAGATTTCGCTAATCCTCTCCACAAATTTTTGACCATCGATTTCTTCCCCTTGACGATTCTTCGAGAATAACCAAGTATCCTTCCGTGGAACTTGTCCGCCTACAATGCAACTATGCAACGCCTGCTTCTAAATACTCCACAGCACAAACTTCCAGTGCTTCTCTTCGACGAACTTGAAAGCCTTATCCCTCCTGAGCTTCTCACACCTTTAACCTCAAAAAGGGTCTTTGCACGCACTCCTTGCGGCAGTTCTCAAACACCTCCAAGGGTTGAGTTATTTCGATTATGTGCACACCTGCAGCAGTCCTTCAATACTTCACTCAGATTCACAACTGAAACTCTCCTTAGCCTGCACACTCCTTGCACATCTCGTATAACCCAATTTCACTTCTGGGTGAATGAGAACAAGAGTTAAACTATCTGATCCTTCTGTCAACGCACTCCTTATGGACGACTTCAACTGCACTCCTTGCAGGAATCCTTGCTCAGATAGAGAAACAATTGAAACTCATTCCACTTCCTCTCAGACTTCAATCTCAACACATGAAATCATATACACAGCATATCAGCAAATGCATAATATGAAGTAATTACTCATGAGCATAACATTCAACACACATGCATAGAGAACAAACACAAAACCATGGATTTGAATCAATCTTTTCTATTAATCCAAATAACTATACATGGGTGTTTTTGCACAGCGCTTTGCTTCTCTTCTATGCTCCAATGCTTCTAACTATATCCTGAATAATGTTACAATGCACAATGAGGGTGTCTATATCCGTTTTCCCTCCACTCCTTCTAAAACTGTCCAACCTAATATTAAATTCTACCAACTTACATAAATTCTTTTCGCCTACTATGGACGAGAGTGGATCTCTCAAGGTCCAATACAATGCATAAATATGCCTCTTCTTAACTATCGCATTTAAGTTTGGCGCATCCACTTTTCAAAAAAGTTGAAACAATTTAACATATGCTCAAAATGTGTGGCGCTTTCCCCCACGCTCATTTGATGTTGACGATGCTCCTACATCACTTACTTACACAACAACAACAATATTTCCAAAATCTTCAAAACGATGCGGGTAGTCTACATGCATAGGATCTTCATGATCCCATGTTGCGTCCTCAGGACTGTACTAAGTCCATTGAAATCTTACAAGCCTTATGGCTCGATTATGGATCCACTTTATTTTTTGATCAAGAATACACACCAGATGGAACTGAAAAGTGCTTTCCTGCTCCACCTGAATCACATTCCAATCAATAACATGATTAGCATTGCATACATATTTATTAAGAAATGACACATGAAATACATTCTATATAGACATGCATGCAGGCAATGCAATCCTATATGCTAGTGGACAAATCCTCTCTAGTATTTCAAATGACCCATAATATCGAGTTGCCAACTTTGAAAAAATTCCCAACTTCAAGGAGCTTTTGTTGGCCTTCACTCTTAGGAATACACGATCCCCTAATTTAAATTCCCTATGAGTTTTGTTCTTATCAGCATAAATTTTCTCCCTATCTTGGGAACCCTTCAAATTCTATTTAATCTTTAGCATTTGTTTTTCCATTTCTTTGAGAAACTTTGGTCCAACCAATTCCCTATCAACTAGGTTGTCCCAACTTCCTGGGTTTTTTTACTTTCTTCCATAAAATGCTTCAAACGAGCTCATCTTTAGTGATGCTTGATACCCATTGTTGTAGGAAAATTCTACCAAGTGTATATAAACTTCCCATTTAGATGGTTTTTGCATCACATACATCCTTAGCATGTCCTCGATCACTTGGTTCATCCTTTATGTTTTCCCATCCGATTGAGGATGATATGTTGTCCTGAAGTTTAGATTTTTTATGAACCCTTTGTAAAACCACTTTCATAAATTTGATGTAAAATTTGGGTCTCTGTCAGACACAATTGTTTTGGGTATGCCATGCAAGCGTGCTACTTCCTTCATATAAATATCAACAAAATTAGTTTCCTTATGAGTAGTCTTCATAGTAATGAAATGGGAAGCTTTAGTAAGCTTGTCCACCACCACCATGATTCCATCACGTTGCTTACTTGTTCACGGAAATCCTGTGATGAAATCCATTGTCACCACTTCCCATTTCCACTCAGGAATGGGTAATGGTTGTAGTAAATCAAGTGGGTGTCTATGCTCAGCCTTTACCTTTTGACATTCCAAACATTTGGCAATAAAATCAACAATCTCCCTCTTCATGCCTGGCCAATAATATTAGCTTGTGACTGCTGAATTTGTTTTTCTGATATATTGGATGTCCTTCATAAGGTACATTCTGCATTTTTTTTAAAATCTCAGTCCCCAATTAAGAAGAGTTGGGTACATAAACTTTGTTTTTGTACAGGAGGATTCCATCAATTCCCAAATCATAATCCTCAACCTTCTACGGCATTTTACCTTGCTGCAATTTTGTTACCAATTCCATGTACTGCAAATTAGATTTTCCAGCCTCTATAAATCTTTCTTTCAAATCTGATTGGTAGATGCTAATGGTTTTAGTATGCAACTCATGCACTCTCCTGGTGAGTGCATCAACCACTTTGTTCTCTTTCCCCTTGATATGGTTTATATCAAATTCATATTCACTAAGAAACTCTAACCATATACTTTTCCTGACATTTAGAGTTGGTTGATCAAACAAATACTTCAGAACATTATGGTCTGTCCCCAACTCAAACCTCTTTCCCATGAGGTAGTGCCTCCACTTCTTCAAGCCCTGCAATATGGCCGCCAATTCCAAATCATGAGTGGCATAGAGCCTTTCATTCTCTTTCAACTTATTTTATTCATAACATACAACAAACCCATTTTGACTGAGTATTCGACCCAATCCTTCCTTACATGCAGCTATGCATAAAATTAAGTCTTCATTTGGATCTGCAATCCTTGGAATTGGAGCACCAGTTAACAATTTCTTCAATTGTTGGAAGCTTCTTTCACATTCTTCTATCCATTGAAATTTATTCCCCTTCATTTGCAAGGAAGTGATGGGGTGAGCCAATCTCGAAAACCCTACAATGAGCCTTCTATTATAACCAGCTAGAGCCATGAAGGATCTGACTTCTGTCACATTCTTAGGTGTTTTCCACCCTTTAATGGCTTCTATCTTTTCAGGGTCCACTGCTATCACATCCTTTGAAATTATATGCCCCAAGTAGTGAATTATGTTTTGATAAAATGAGCACTTGCTCAATTTGGCATACAATGTATGCTCTCTTAGCACTTGCAACACCATTCTCAAATGATGCTCATGCTCTTCCTATGACTTGGAATATACAAGGATGTCATCCAAAAATACAATGACCAACTTGTTTAAGTATTCTTGGAAAACACCATTCATTAAGCACATAAAAACAACGGGTGCATTTGATAACCCAAATGGCACCACTGTGAACTCATAATGACCATACCTTTTCCTGAAGGTGTTCTTCTTGATATATTCCTTTTTAATCCTTACCAAATGGTATCCTCACTTGAGATCTATCATGGAAAATATCGTTGCATCCTTCAATTGATCAAAGAGATCATCAATCCTTGGTAGAGGATACTTGTTCTTTATGGTTACTTTATTCAATTGTCTGAAGTCGATGCTCAATATCAATGTCCCATCTTTCTTTTTTCATGAACAAGACTGGGGCACACCAAGGTGACAAACTTCGGCATATATACCCCTTCTTCATAAGTTCTTCAATTTGTATTTGTAACTCCTTTAGCTCTAGTGTACTCATTATGTAAGGAGTCTTTGACACTAGAGCTACTCTAGGAATTAAATTTATATAGAAATCAATATCTCTCTTTGCGGGTATTCCTGGTACCTCCTTGAACACATCTTCAAAATCTTGCAGGACTGCATGATCCTTCAAATTTGACACCTTATCCTTAGATGCTTCCTCCATATGGACTGCAAATATTTGACATCCTTTCCTGTAGCATTTTTTCAACTGCATTGTTGAAATTTCTATGATAGTCACTGCCCTAGGAATTTCTTGGATTGTTCTTTGATTTCCTTCATCATCTAGGGAAGTGAATGCATTGTTACGATAGTCTACGATGGCATGGTGTTGGTGTAACAAATCCATACCAATTAGGAAATTATAAGATCCTAACGGAAAGATGGTCAAATATACCCTTTTGCTCAGTCCATTCATGTCCATAATACATGACTTAACCATCTCATTGAATTTTATTTTGGCTCCAGTAGCCAGCTTCATCAACCAAGATGTTTCATGATTTCTCCTTGGAAAATGCAAATTTTCCAGCATCTTATGATCTATATAACTAAGACTATATCATGAATCAATTAAAATATTAATGGTTTGGTTGTTTATCATACCTTCCACTTCAATCATATGTGATTGATACTCTACTTTCTTATTGTCCAAGGCTACATAGATCCTTGGTATATTTCTGCCGATGTCCCCCACTATTTCATCTCGCTGAAGATTGTGAACAACTCTCACTTTGTCACTTCTATGATTTCAATCTCTAAACATATGATCACCTTTACAACCCCAATATTGAATAGGTGGCTTCCTTGGCCTTTGACCACCTGTCTCAATGATTCTGAGTTCTCTATAAGTTGTTTGTCCCTGAGGATTATTTTTGAAGAATGGTGGCTTGATTCCCTTCTTCCTCCAATCCATCTTGAATTTCGTCTTGTCTTCCCAAGGTTTTTAGAAAGTTGGCCTTTCTTTTTGTTGATCATATAGGCACTTAGATCGCCTTATGGTCTCCAATTTTTGGGCTCATAATATTGTATTTTGTCACTGATGGATGGTGGAAAATAACTCAAATACCTATGAATCTTGATTGTCTCATTTTTTATGAAAGAAACATACTTCAACAATTATAAAAACCTTCTTTCTTACTCATCAATGGACACACTTCCCATCTTGAGTTCAACGAACTCTTTCATTTTATTATCATACTAACTCTTAGTCAAACATTTCTTTTCAAAATACTTCTTAAATTCCCTCCAAGTAACATCTTTCTATTTAATGTGTTGCACCTGCACAAGTTGATCCCACCACATGGATGCCTTACCTTTGAGTTGATAGATGGCAATTCGTCCTTCGGCATGAGAAGAATAATTATGAAATTGAAAATAATTTATCATACCTTGCAACCATGTCTCTGCATCTTCGTCCTTCTTGTGCTCCGCATCAAACATAGGAGTTTTTTTTTTTCATTTCTCCTGATAGCTCATCCTCCCTAGACCTCGTATGCTTCTTAATAGGGGATATAATTGAGCTACTATGTGGTCTATTTTTGGAATGCCTCTGCGAAAGTTGGTGATGTCTGCTATCACTTTTTGTTTTTCTTTGAATTCCTGATTTGCTTGAGCCACTCTCCTTATCCAATTTATTTTCTATTCTTTCCAGGCTCTACATAAAATTTATGTTGAATTCTTCATGTTTATCCCTGGCCTCCATGAGATTTTTGTTATCTTCTCGGTGATTTTGGATATCTTTCTGCAACTTTTTAATGATTTTCATCATGCTCGTGTCTTTATATATTTCTTCTCCCTGCCCATTGGGATTTGTCCCTTCAACTCCCATATGGACATCCATTCCTCTAGCTTCATTTTATGAACTGTAAGCATCTTGTGCCTCCCCCATTTATCTGCACTATGCGACAATTCGGTTTGGTTCCGACAATTGTTAATTTTACAAAATGTGCAGTCAACCAAAATTTTGTTAAGACGATAGAATTTTAAAAAAAAATCCTAAATAAACCAATCTGATTCAATAAATGCAATATCAAATTCCATTTTTAGTGGGTCTTGGTTGGTCAAGCACCCCTCGAGCTTCTATCTCTAAGCCCTACTCTATTCTAAAACATATTTTCGGGCGTTAGCCCCCTTTTATTTTTCCCCTAGTTTGCATGGGACCACGACTGTTACCCAACACTTATGATCTAGGTGCTTATCCAGAGCCTTCAAACGTTGGGCTGCTAGCTTTAGAGTTTTCCCTTTTTCCGAGCGTCCCAACATCACAGAACAATGCATTGTAGAAAATGCAAAGAACGATGGATCTACAGTCCACATTCCTTCATACACTGCTTCTTTTAGAGTGTCAAGTCTCTGTACTTCACGATCTGGTGCCATGTGTCCATTGGGGCCATGGTTTCCGTGCTTGAACTAATAAATGTTGAAAACTTCACATCAAACTTTATACCTTTTTCAAATTGTGGGGACATTGGTTGGCGGTTTTTGGAGTAACCCGTCGATCGTTCTACAATTTCCCCCACGCTAACACGTACCCCTTCTGGGAAACCATGGTTTGGATTTTGGGACTGCCTTGTAGAACTATCTATCGCATAAATTTAATCTCCACAATGTCGCCCAGCCATCGATCTTGAGATATCATGATCAAAGTTAATGCGGGCCTGATCCATCTAACTTCTTTGCCAAACTTAACTACCTTGTGCCACCACCAGGAGCACCACATGGCAGGACACACGAAGCCAACACGTGGCCCAAGAAGGTGGGTGGCATATGTCACATTCTAACTGCATTTATATCGTACAAAATTTATTAACTCACTGACACGTGGCACACATCCCATGTGTCCACATCATCTCTAGTGATGTCAGCATGCCACGTCACTTCGAGACTTCAAGCTTTGGGAGAGTTCACCTTAGCATACCCCATTTTTCTCGAAAGTTGAATTCCCAAACAAGACGATCTTCTGACACTCGTCTCCTTTGACGAATGGTCCAAATGAACTTCAGACTTCAAGACTTTTGAGCTTTTGGCTTCGGGAGTTTGAGACTTTCCACTCTATTCACACCTTGTCTCTCCCAAATTTCTTATTCTCTAACAAGTCGATCTGTTGACACATGTCCCTTTTGATGAATGGTCTAGATGAACTGTAAAGTTCAGGACTTCGGGAGTTTGCACATCAGTTCACTCCATTTCTCTCAAACATTGAATTCCAAAACAAGCTAACTTCTTGACACGTGTTCCTTTCTTGGATCGACAGACAGGAAATACACGAAGTTCGCTCAGTCTTCTCTATACGTGACTAAGAGTTGTGACCTCAACTTAACATTTGGGTTCTTATATCACTTTGCAAGATTGACAACCGTGTTTTAATGAACCATGAAGATCAATAGCTAGGAGTGATTGTGGAAACTCAACTTGCTCACACTTTAAATTCCTTCTCGATCTCCCCAATGTGAAGATGCTCATTCGTAGTGGTATCGATATCCACCATTGATATGTTGATCTAGAAAGATCAACGATCCTGATGGATTGTAGAGTCTCAACTTACTCTCGCTTTAATTTCCTTCCTGATCTCCACAATGGATCCCCACCTTCGATCTCCCTTCAATGAGATATGGCGGCCATGACTTAATCTTCGCTTGATCTTATGGCTTATCTTTCTCTCACCCACATCTAATGGACCAACACCATGAATGTTGTGATTTCTTTCTCTGTGGACATTTATTAAACTTGTTACACCTCCTGGACCTCAAAATTCTCTGGAATTTCTATGTCGAATTTCTCATTTGTGGCCCATCCAGGTTTTGTGTGGAAACCATGGGCTTTGAACCTAAGTTTTTTCCATTCCGACAACAATTATTTTCTAAAACTTTGGTTTCAGCTTCCACTAACATGGCCCATACAGGCTGAGTGTTGAAACCATGGATCTCATACCATTTTGTAACGTGCCCAACGAACAACAAGCTGGAAAATGCCACTTCTTTGACATCTCTCTTATCTTTGATACCAATTCTTTACATCCCTGACCCTAATCCAATAGGCCAATCCATGCCACCGAATAACCTTTATGCTATGATACCATTTTTATGAATTTATATGCATGCCTATCTATCTCAGATTAACAGTTACAAAATTCTGTTCATGCCACATATTCATGTGGAAATAATCATGAAAGCATATTGATAATATATGCATACAAACAACATATTCTAACCATACACATATTAATGTGGAAATAACAACAAGCCTACACATACAACATAAATGATATATCCAGGCATTACTCATCAATTATAACACATGAACAGTTACACAACATAAAATCAACAGAGATTTGGTACTTATCTTTTATTAGATGACCACTAACTATGTTCAGACCTTCCACGAACCTGCCAGCCTTAGACCACGTTGGTCATCACACTCATCAGTGGGTCATCCTTGAGCTAGGACTAAACTCTACCGGGAAAGGGATTCCTAGGCTTTGCAAGGGACTCATGAAATTCACATGGGTCAACAAGAAGGATTATCTCCCAGGGCCAACTCACACTAACAACCTACAACCTCTCATTCCCCATATTCTTGTCCCACCCCAGGAAGTGTGCCCCTTCTCTAATCTATAGTCCTTCGGCTGCCCACTTCCCTTACAGGGCTTCAACAAAAGGTCAGGTAGGAATTCTCTCAGCACTATAGATTCAGTTGGGATCCCTCTGGGAAATCACTTCCCCATCAACCTCTCTCACCTGGAGAGAGTTTCTTCCAGGCCTGAGAACCTCCTTCTTCATTCCACGAGCTTAAAAACCTACCTCTTCAAACCATAGGCCTAGCAACCTGCTTCTTCAATCCAACTTGTAAATCAATTCCCGAAAAGGTGATGGAAACAACAAAGCTCAATATGGGACATATGATGTCAGCAAGCCACACTCAGTCAAGGAGCTACGTGTATGAAATGGACAACAATTAAGACACAACATGGAGTAGGAAGTTATAGGGTGTGTGTTTGTTCAAAGGTCGGCGATGGAGATGATGGCTCAGTACGTCAGTCAGTGGGTGAATCAGGTACCATGGCAGACTTGCAAGTAGGCGAGGGTCGGGAGAATGGCGAGGAGGAACCCCCAATGAGATGGATTTCCCAACTATAAAATACATGCACCGAGGTTGACATATGTCTTACTTAAGCTACACGAGTTCCACTTACCACTCATTCCCTTTCCCAGGAACTTGGGAAAACACCTATCATGTCCACCTCAACAATGCAATTCAAGAAATACATTAATAAGGGTTGCAAATTATATGTTATTCAAGTAACTAATCTTTTGGAAAAATAAAATAAACCAAGTTTGGAATACTTTGTAGTCCTTCAAATATTTAAAGATGTATTCATAGAAGATATACCAAAAATACATCCAAGGAGGGAAATATATTTCTCTATTGATCTATTATCTGGATATTCCCCAGTATCAAAGGTACCTTATAGAATGAGTGTTCCTGAACTAATAGAATTGAAAATTCAGTTACATGAACTATTAGATAAATAATACATTAGACAAAGTGTTTCACCATCGGGAGCACCAATTTTGTTTGTTAAAAAGAGAGATGGAATGCTAATATTGTGTATTGACTATTGTCAATTGAATAAAATGACGGTAAAAAACAAATACCCTTTACCTAATATGTAATGGAATGGCCTATTCCTAAATACGTATAAGACATAAGATCATTCATGGGGATTATCAGTTATTACCGGAGGTTTATTGAAGGATTTTCCAAAATCGCCTATCTTATTACATCACTGTAGAAAAGGGAATGGAATTTAATTGGTCTAAAAAATGCCAAGACAATTTTGATAAACTGAAAGGACTGTTAAATACAATGCAATTCCTTAATGTTGCATACCCACATAAATTTATGGGGTTGCTTATACGACTCAATCACTAGCACTGAAAACCATCTTTAGATTTGATGGTTTGGTGTTTTGATGATCCCTACCTTATTGACCAAAACCTCTGTATTCATTATTTCTTTCATCCCAACTCCTCTGTTATATATTGATGGTATTCATGAACTTGTTTTTGGCTCTCATATTTATGGAAATAATATTATCTATGGTGTCATTATCCCTACCCTTGTAACTATCAGTTTGGACTTCTATCCCATATGGGAAGTAACTTTCATCGATGAATGGCTATACAATGGGGGTGCTTACGAGATGATCATTCTACACATTCTATTTGGCATATCTTGCTATGTGGGTCATGAACGAGATCTAATATTTCATCTAGGTATGTCTCCTTGGATTGTTGTTTCATACTTAGCTCTTGTTGCAATTTCTACCATCGTTTTCTTGATCTACTGTATCGATCAAGGAAGCTTCTTTGATGGTATGCCTCTAGGAATCTCTAGTAATTTAAAATTCATTATTGTATTATAGACTGATTTGGGACAACACCGTCGTTATGAAAACAAGTGACGCAACAAGTGAATTATTATTTTTTTGTTTTTAAGTAGGAAGGAAACAGCGACAACTGTCAAGCAACAAAACTTCACGACGAATACAACGCACGTAGATCAGGCAAAAGACAACACAATAGGGCACACTAGCACATCATTCATTTGGACAAACATGCGATAATCAATAGAAAGATAAAAATGACTACCCACCCAACACCACCAACAATGCCTACAAGCTTAGGGACAACGTCAACAACCCGACACATCGACATCGACGACTAGTAACTAGCAACTTGTATGGTGCATAAACCAACCACATTAAGGCATTACAGAACCAAGTAACTACATAAATCATAATGAACAAACACCCACATCGGGAAGCACGAGACTCTGCCCAAGTTATCATTTGCACCCATCCATCAGGGCGTGCAATGATTCCATCATTAGAAATCATGCCTTCACGAGGCGACGGGTGAGACCGTAACTAAGGAGAAGGATAAAGGAATAAACCCTAATTCATGACACGATCCAACTCCATAAGTCCCAACTTAAATGGTCAATTAATAGATGCCAACGATGAACGAAACAATTAAACAACCAACTAAAAATGAAGCAGGTTAAACACGTTTGATACAAGTAATTTGTGCAAAGAACCAGATAGCCTTCTTGATTCTTCCAAGGCAGTCACTTGAGTTCTGATGATAGATAACCATCCACCATTAAAATCCAACCCGAAGAAAATAATACAAATCAATCCACTAACATAAGTGCATAAACCCAGTAATAACACATCGCCCAAGTGATTAGTTGATGTAACCAATCATCAATTAAAATTCAATTAAAACATATTCTAGTATCTTTCACCCTTCCAATCAAATGTTTAATGATCAATAAACCAACTGTACTTAACTTCAATTTTAAAATTCAACCCTTTACAATATGACATGAACTAAGCATCTTAAAATGAATAAAATATCATTTTACATTCAAAGTATTATCTAAGGTAACAATGATTCCCTATCAACCTTGGGATTTAACCCTTGCAACATGTACAACCCCAATAACATTCAACCCTGCATCTCACCTCATCTGACTGCACAATATATACATATGATCCATCAACAGGAATCAACGCAGTGGTGAAGCAACTTGTAATGATCCCAAGCCATTATGCAAGGATCATCACTGTTTTGGTGTCTTTTTAAAACTTTTTCTGAGTGAGGTATTTCATCAAACACTTTGTTGATCTACCTTTTAGATGTGTTTATATGTGTGTATGCAGCAAATAATAGAAAGAGATAACCATGGAACATACCTCAACCATATGCAATAAGATAGACAAGCCAAAACATCTCAATTCTTCTTTATTCATAAAATAGAGAAACCTGCTACAATGAAGATGCTGATATGGAATGCTCAATAGATGGACAAGAAGATAGACAATAGATAAGAGCTGCTACAAAATGCTCCTGCTAATACAAAATATGCCTCCAAAGGCTTAATGAGAAATGAAGATCAATACAAGCAGATATGAATGCCAGACTCTCTAGCTGAAGAATGCCACGCTCCAATAGAAGGCTGAAACCCTCAATAACTCGGCCCTACTGCCAAAAGTGTCCAATCACCCTAATAAATATGCCAACTAATATATCGGGTGATGGTAAGAACAACCCAGGTGACTGAATCTCCAAGATCCCTCTCAATCTCTGTAGATCTGAAATCCCCCATTGAATGGTGCACCCCACTGGATGACTGAAACCCTAGATAGTTCAGCCCTGCTACCAAAAGTGTCCAATCACCCTAATAAATATGGAAACTGATAGATCAGTTGATGGTAAGAACAACCTAGGTGACCGAATCTCCAAGATCCCCCTCAATCTCTGTAGATCTGAAATCCCCCACTGAATGGTGCTTCCCTCTAGATGACTGAAACCCTAGATAATTCGGCCCTGCTGAAGGAGACCTCCAAATGCTCTAAAACTCTCCATAAATATATATTGGGACACTGCAAGTCACTAGGTAAAGTCTCAGGGTCAGATCTGAAGTGTAACCCCTCCAAACGGACTAGATCTGGATCTCAAAAACGCCCTCCTTCTCTTCAATTCGCCCCATTGCTCAAGAAATAATCTAAGCCATAAAGATGTCTCAAAAAGCACTAGATATGATGTCCAAGGCCCTGCAATTAAAACCCAAGTGATAGAATCCTTAACGTCCCTGCCAATCTCCTACAACGAATCTCTCTCCAAAGATGGTGCACCCCTCTTGCTGGAATCCCTCAACTGGTGCGCCCTCTCTCTATCTGCACATGAAACTGATGTAGAATCCTCCTGCAACTGAGTAGATTTGGAACTAGAATGATGTGGGAGAGTATTGCATCTTCGAGACCAAGCTTGGGACAAGATAGGTGGAATCTTTGACCACCGAATCGTCCTCTAGGGTTTGTTATGTCAAAACCCTCAAAACCCCCAATATTGGGCTCACTAGCTAGAAGCCAGAAATCAAAATAAGATCATACATGAATGAATGAGAAGAGGCCCTTGCCTTTCCTTTATAATTTTTGGCTCACCTTGTCCCTCCAAAGTGACTTTCATTTTATTAATATTTAATTAATTAATTAAATCACTTTAATTAATTAATTAACCTTTTTACCTTTGAAATGCTCCTTATTTCTCCTTGTGGCTTCCATCACCACTGAAAGTCACTTCTAGCCATCCCATCCTGTAGTGTTTCTCCTCCCGATTCCAATGAGCTATTACACTGAGAGTTTCCTCCAAGTAATGTGCCCAAAATGACCTCTTTAGTGAATTCCATTGACTTATAGCTCAAAATAGTCAAAATCATGGAAATCGTCGAAATGCAACGAAACCAAAGCCAACTTGTGTGAAATGGATCATAATGATGGAATATGATAATCAATGCAATATGGACCCCACAATGCCTCTAAAATACCCCTATACTCACTCTAGCATCCATCTGGCTACTCTGGTCATCATAAATCTCTGCCCTGTGAAGATGTCCCAAAGTAGGGACAATACAGTCCTCCATGCTAGAAAATTGCTTGTCCTCAAGCAATACCCAAATCCCTCGAAGTAAAATACCAGGATCCCATGTCCACCTGTGGGATACATATTATAACCCATCCAATGATGAACAATAGCACACTCCACCCCCTGGATCCCATATCAAGAAGTGAACTGCAATACTATGTGAAGAACAGTCCTGGAAGATATCAACCCTGTGAACCTCCTGCACCTGACCCATGGCCTCATCTCGGAATGATTCCATCCTCCAAATCTCTACCAAGACCCACACAGTATCCATCAATTGCACATGATGATGCCAAAATGAGGTACTGCAAGATCTCCATGAGGCACCCTCAAGCACTGTGATAAATGAAAGTTAGAATAACTTTCCCCTGCAATGGTCCACTCTCCCCTGTTGGTCAATGAACTACTCAATCATACAATCCATGGGTCCCATGCTAACCTATGTCGATGATCCTCATGCTAACACTACACTACTATGACCATGATTGTCTGTCCCCTGAATACATCCTGAATCCTCCTCTCCTGGATCCTCAATTTGAAACACTTGTGACCATCGGACCTGGATCCTCAATTTGAAACACTTGTGACTGTATCTGTAAAGGTATCTCTATAGAATAAGTACCTTTCCAAACATCTCCATGCCCTATCATGATGATCAAGAAGAAGGAAAGGTCTTGCCCCATAGGACAAGTACCTACAGACCCACTCCAACCCAACCCAAGGTGGAGTGTGTGACTCTCTGGTGCAACCTGGATCATCATGTAGTCAAATATCCTGCTAGCCAAATGAACCCCTGGATCCCATGGTAAAGTTGGAAGTTTATCACTTCCAACCTTCTCTAACTGCTCCTATGTGAGACTAATCACTGTCAGGAGCCCTCTGTGTTGATCTATTATCCTTCTCATGCTACTACCAATGATAAATGTGTCAAAAAAGGATAACAGACATATCTGCAACTGACTGTAGGACTGGAAGGCATCACATTCTTTGGTCAATCCCAAGGATTCGACCAGAAGATCGTCCATCAGTATCCATGATCGATGCTCTCCTATGGTCATCACCTAATCTCCACCATCCAGTACAACTGGAAGTAACTCCTCCAACTGCTGCTCAACCAACCTCCATCTCTCATATCCCATGCAACTACTGAAATGGTGAAAGTGATCTCTCATAACTAGGTGTTGCTGCAAAGGAGTGACACCTGCACGCTCCCCTAGGTGTTTCTCCTCCCTGCAAGGCACTATACCCCTCTGAATCCCACCGTACATCTCAGCATGTCTCTGTGAGCTATCACTCATCACTGTATGCTCCGGCATACCCATGTCACCCCCCATAGACTCATGTTGTCTCCTAGTTCCTGGGCGTACTACTGGATCAACCTCTACATGGAGGCCAATTGCTCTCGGAAGACAAATGGAAGTGTCATCCATCATCTGGTGCTCCCCTGCTAGATCATCAAAATCTCCTAGCAATGTGACTGAATGATAAATATGAGTGTCCACTAGGACAGATGAAGTGAATCTCTGACGAATCTCCTCAAGAGACTCATCTAATCTAGACTCCGATTCTTGAGGAGCGGCCTGTGTGCCTCTCAAGAATCCTTGAGTGCTCTCCAACTCTTGAGTGAGTCGGTCCATCTCCAACTCCTACTCCCTCAGAGCCTCATGATACATCTCACCAACCCTCAGTAGATAATCTCTGTTTGTCAACAACTGCTGGTAGTCATTCCTCTTCATAGACACTCTCTCTCGGAGAGTGTGAAAATCATCCACAGAAAATCCTCCATCTGAGCTACCCTGTGCCACTGATTCTCTCCAATAGTAATCTGCCATCACTGCATGCATGTCATCAATACGTCTAGTGGTTTCCCTGACCATAGTCTCACTAACTCTCAACTGTGTTTCTAAGTGGTGTGACCCCCGATCATGGTCATGCTGAGGCGCCATCTTAGACCCCTCACTACTAGTGTCAGTCCTGCTAGTGCCAACTCTAGAATCCCCAAAAACACTCTCTGCATATGATGACGCGCTGAATTGTCCACTGTCTACTATGCTGCTGGGTACTCCTGTATGCCATTGCACCCAATCAATAGGTGCTATCTCCCCCTGAATCACACTGTATCCTGTATGAGCAGTTGTATCCTCCTGTGCACTCAACCTACTACTATCATCTGCGCTTGGATCCCATATAGCTATGTCCAAACACATGCTATGGTCATCCTGAATACTAAAGAGTGCATCCTCATCAATGTCAGTCGATCCTGGAAGTAAGTTCTCCATCAATCTATCAGCCTCTACAACCTGCTCAACCAATGGAGTCTCCAATAGTTGTGACTCCATATCCTCCGGCTGACCTGTATGTGTGAGGTCAACTCCCTGTACGTCCTGTACCTCCTCCTGGACATGTGGGTCTACCTATCCATGGTGTGCATCCCTCACACTAAAATCATACATAATACCTGTCGTGCCAGTGATCTCCTCATGTGACGTGGCTATCATGGGTGTCTGAACAGGTCATAGATGTGCCACAACCCCCATGGGAAGCTCATCATCTCTAGGTGCTAACACGTGTGACTCCTCACTAGTGTCACCACACTGCTGAGGCGTAAGGTCGTCAATGGTATGTGATATGTCTACTGAGACACTAATTCTATCGTCATGTCCATCCAGCTGCCTATCCGCTACATAAGGGTCATCATCCTCCTCCGTCGTGCAAGCATCCATAGCCTCTATGCAAGATTCATCATCGCTATCCTCTAAGCTAGAGTCACTATCACTAGCCTCTATGCAAGAGTCACTATCATCATCGGACTTCTCTAAATCCTCATCATCACTATCATAGTGTACCTCAATGATATGCTTCTTACCCTTACCCCTACACCTATGATCTGGTTCCCAAGGCACC
>ML777868.1:58738-73647 GCA_009831015.1 Picea engelmannii
ATTCCAATGAGCTATTACACTGAGAGGTTCCTCCAAGTAATGTGCCCAAAATGACCTCTTTAGTGAATTCCATTGACTTATAGCTCAAAATAGTCAAAATCATGGAAATCGTCGGAATGCAACGAAACCAAAGCCAACCTGTGAGAAATGGCTCATAATGATGGAATATTATCATCAATGCAATATGGACCCCACAATGCCTCTCAAATACCCCTATACTCGCTCTAGCATCCATCTGGCTACTCTGGTCATCATAAATCTCTGCCCTGTGATGATGTCCCAAAGTGGGGACATTACACAACTTAATTAACAAAAGGGGTTGCGCAAATCCTAAGCACCTTTTTAAACACTTTTAATCAAGGTTGTAAACAGTTAAGAATCTTGGGAAGAAATCTACAGTCTAGAAAGAAGACTGCATTAGTCCAAAATCTGTAATTTGAAATTTAAGTGAGGGGTAAGGCAAGCCTTTCATATATCCACTAGAATTGTTGTCATTCTTTAATGCTATTAGAAGGAATCTTTCAATAAGGCGCTTCAATTCAATTATCAACACATTCCTGTATAGTAATAATTTAGAATTTGAAAGGCAATAAATATATGCGTGGCAATGAATGAAATTTAAGGTAGTAACCAAGTCGGTGAGGTATTAAATGGAAATTAAAGCTAAACCATACAACTAGAAATAATGTTAGTTCCACGCTTGGATGCTCAGTGCCCTGCTAAAAAGGCATTAGTTATGAATGAGGAGAAATCCTACACATGAAAATGTAATAAGAAACAAAAAATTCTTCAGCTCAACGTGAAACAACAAACATAATTCTGTCAGATGTCACACTATAATGCATTAATTAGCCAATTCCATGAACACGAGTTCGTTGAGCGAAGTTGCAAATCCTCAAGGAGTTATACAACAATGAGGAGGATCCAAGGGTTAGCTGCCAAGCTTCATGGAAAAACGTTTCCAACAAAATGCTTGAGAAAACCAACATGAGACAATAGGAATTGAAAATATGTTCCTCCATTTCTTGCACATAAATTTCCGCTGCCATCCTCATGTATTTAATACAGAAATTGGATTTAACCCTGCTAAAATTTCTAGTACGATCCACTCCTACCATTGAAGTGGATCAACCTAAATATTATTGCATTAGCTAAGGAAATTTCCATACAAGTTCAATATACATTTAAATTGTTAATACGCAATATAAACTACAATTTAATACCCAATTATGAAAATAATTTCCTGGATTAAAATGGATTTAATGAAATATGATAAATTGAAAGTGATCAATCTCAAGCCAATGATTTTTTCATCAAACCATAGAATAAGGACAGTAGAAGGAGTTTACCAATCACAGAGATGTTAGCAGTCAACGTACGCTTTTTTTTTTTTTACCATTCAATGCATAGAGGTTTACCAATCGAAGGGTTGGGAGTAGCATAATAAAATCATGGAGTAGGAACTAGGCATTAGGTCATTAAATTCATGGAACAAAATTTTGGTGTAAAGCGTTGATGAAATGGTGCATGAAATCTGGGTAATGTGCTAAGTAAAACAAGTGCTTACTTGGTAAAAATGCTAAGAAAATCACATTCATATCATCCAAAAACACACCATCATAATTAAATTCGTAGACCTATAGAGATTCATTTTCCTTCCATGGTAAAAATGTAGGCTTTCAAGGTATCCATGAGCTATCCAACGAAAATCAACAGATTGTTGTCTAAAAAATGGGGAAAACAAAATACTTTAAAATGGTGATCCTAAATGTAAATCACTACAAATTGCATTAAATCACAGCCACTACGTAAATCACAGTCAATAAGTTAATGAAATCAAAGTCAATCGTTAAGGAAGCATTGGCATTGATCCTTCAAATCATAGATATGATACCAAACAAAGGGTCGGGATATGCCAAGAAATCGCAGGGAAAAATCGCAGAGACAACCAACAAAAATGCCAAGACTAATTGATCAGAGATGAATCAACAAAAACACAAATATAATCAATGCAAGATGGCACAAGACAAATCATTCGACAATGGATCAAACAACGCATAAATCAGTAAGGGTAAACGGCTATGAAAGCATCCTTCATTCATCATAAATCAATAAAACCATAGGATGGTCACAACATGTAGGGAATCGAAAGCCAAGGAAATCAATCAACAATGATGTTAAGGCTATAGGGGAAATTTAGTCATCAATTAAAATGATAAGTCAATCATTTTCTTTACCCAATTAAACATACATAACTAAAATCATAAAGAATACTCAGAATATACCGTGTAGAAATAAAGGAAGCGTACCATAGCCCAAGTCACCCACTCTGAGTTGTTGTCCCCCGTGATCCATGCAACTCCCGCTTGTCGAATGATGAGACTTCATTGGTACCTCCCAGCCAACTCTAGGGGCACTCTTCTTCCATATTATCCCCCCCGATCCGCTAAGGGGCCACGCACACTGAATCAAAGATCAACTAGCTCCCATCTCGCATTGCAAGGTCGAGCTACCACTCCTCACCGAGTTGGGTATCCCAACTCCCACAATCTAAGTCAGTCAAGTCTAAAATTTTGCAGCGTAATGTTCCGCATAACCGAAGAGATCCATCATCCTCCTCCTCACTCCTTTATATAGATTTTCCAAGTCATCTCTTTCCCAAATTCCCATTTAGCTTGTTGTTCAAAAATTCAATCCATACAAATCGTCCCCGTACATGTGTCACCCATCCCCTTCATTACACCATAAATTAATTTCATTCATTAATTAATTACTCCTATTTCCCTCACCCACCTAAAATCATTGCTAGAATCGCTCCTAGGTGTCCCCATATTCCCTTACAAGTTTTAATGACTCCCCCCCTTACTAATTTACTAGTTGAGTTTAATTTAGAAAGTTCTTAAAGGCCAGATACCTTACTAAGTTAGACTTTATGCTTTTTCCTTGTGCTTCCCCTTTCTTTTTATGTTTCCCGCTTTTTCCTAGTTTCCTAATTATTTTAGATTTCCCTCTTTCCCTTTTTATTTAAAACTCAAATTGCTAGGTGTAGAAATCAACTTTTTCCCCTTTTTCCTTTTTAATTAATAAATCTTAATTAGCATAAGTGACAAATAATTATTTTCCCTTTTTCCCCTTTTTTAAATTTTATCCCCCAAAAGATTTTTATAAATTAAATGAATTACTTACCCCCTTCTTGTCACATGATTAATGATGATTATCATTATTATTTATTTATTTTCATTTTTGTTTTTATATAAAGACGTAAATTTTTTATCACAAGTATCATTTAGAACTAGACTTTATTTTCCTAGTCTGGGTGACATTTTATTAGGGGAAATGTTTTAAATATTTCTTATGACGTTATTCATCCTAAGGCCATCTAGGTTTATCCATTTATTAATTAACAACATGACATGCCCTTGAGGACGCACTAGGTGCTCCAAGGGTGCCACTCTCCTCAACCTATTTCCCATGTGCGACGTGCCCTTCAGGATGCACTATGTGCTCCAAAGGTGCCACTCGCCTCTTGACTGACTTGGTATACATAAAAAAACCTTGGAGTCAATACTCCGCCAGGTAATAATGTGGGAGACTAAGGGCCTCTAAGGAATAATTCCCCTGCCTTATTGCGCACCCCTTATAATCATCATGAGAGACTGTCGCAGTCTGCCCTCACGACATCATGGGTCTTCTCGAACTAGGTAGTCGTTAACCTACAGTTCAAGCGACAATGGTAGTGCTAGTAAGCTGTGGTAGGACTACTATCCACACCTATCCCTCAACGTCTCTGGTAGTCATGTGTGACCCCTCTACTCCACATGTGAGTCGTGTCGACAAGCTATCGTCAGCCTGCATCATCAATGAATCATGTCAGAAATAATATCCATAATCATATCATCTAATCATATGCACAAACGTCATATATATACAACACTCAAACCCCAATAGTCCACTCCCTGACTCGATCTGGACTCCAAGTGTTTCATCGATGCCTCAGCATCTTCGAGGTCCAAATCCTGCACACTCAGGAGAACCGAGTCAATAGCACCTGTTTAAGTCAATATGGTAAATAACGTATATTCATATCCATAATGCCTCATAATAATAATCAACAGTCAAAGATATAATAATTTGGATCTCTTGCAAGAAAGTGTCCTGAAAAGTAAGTTCTCTCAGTGCATGCAAGAGAGTGATGTTACATACACCCCATCTTGGTCTAAACTTCGTCCCAAAGTTTCACAGTATATAAGTGCCAAAATAATGTGTATCACAGTATCATAAGTCTATCTATCCAACAAAAATGGAAACTTTTGGCGCATATCATATGCATCCTCCCATATTGTCGAGTGCAGACTATAGTTGTATCACTGGATCTTGACATGATCTATTGTTCGACGCTAAAGCTATCAAATGTGATGATCCAGGTTGTAGATTGGTTCAGTCGTGAGCGCACCCTCATATGAAACCTGCAAGGTGCTCAAGTCAAAACATGTGTAGGGTCACTAATCATAAAGTCTCCATCATAGACATCAAAGACATCATGCATACGCCTCAATAATCAGGCAAGGCTATTCATTAGGCCACGGGCCCCTTCCTCTCCACAATCGCGAAAGGTCCCACAAACCTAGGAGAGAGTTTATCTCCCTTTCAAAACTTGAACGAACTCATATGCGGTTTACACGCAAGAAGACTCGATCACCAACTTTGTAACTACGGTCGACACGGTGCACATCGGCATAACTCTTCTATCGATTATGCGCTTCTTTAATCTTTTGTCTTATTGTTTGCATTTTCTCTTCCATTTCCTGGATCACTTTTGGTCCCACCAGGACCCTATCCTCAAGTCTATCCCAACTCAAAGGCGTCTGACATGGTTTCCCATAAAGAAAACTCAAAAAGCGCCATCTTGATGGTGCTTTGGTAACTGTTGTTATAAGAAAATTCTACCAGTGGAAAGAATTCTTCCCAACTCTTTTGTTGGTCCATCACGTACATGTGCAACATGTCCTCCAAGATCTGGTTCATTTGTTCGGTCTGCTCGTCAGTCTTCGGGTGATACGCAGTACTGAAGTTAAGATGGGTTCCCAAGGCCTCTTGGAAACTAGTCCCAAATCGTCCAATAAACATTGATCCTCTATTGGATATAATCCTCTTAGGCAAGCCATTCAGCCTCACAATATCACTGATGAGAACTCTAGCTATGTTACATTCCTGATACATCATACGCAAAAGAATAAAATGAGCGCTCTTTGTCAGAGTGTCAACTACTACGAAAATCGAGTCGTGTCTCCTTGCCATCAGAGGCAATCCAACAATAAAATCCATCGAAATAACCTCCCATTTCGATTCTGGAATAGCATGTGGCTATAGTAATCCTCTTGGATGTCTATGTTTAGCCTTTACCTACTGACATTCTATACATATGGCCACATAGTTGACTATGTCTACCTTCATTCCTTTCCATAAGATTAAGGGTTTAAGGTTTTCCCTCATCTTCGTGACTCCCGGGTGAGCCATTGTATAATTCTCTATGAGCCTCGTTAAGTATCAAGCTCGTCATCTCTTCATTAGATGGTACGTAAATCTGATTTGTAAACCTCAATAATCCATCGTCGTCAAATGTAAATCTTTCAAATCTTGGGACCATCATTGTGTTTTGTCTGATAAAATCCTTGACCTCTTTGTACTAGTCATCGTCACACAGTAAGGTTAGAATTTTTTCATGTATATTCATCTGAAGAGACAACACTGAAACGATGTGTGGTCTCCGACTTAATGCATCTTCCACTGGGTTCACTATTCCTTTTATGTAATAAATCTCGAAATCGTACTCACTAAGCAATTCTGACCAATGGCGTTGTCACGTGTTCAGGTCGCTTTGCGTAAAGATGTGTTGTAGTCCACAGGGGTCCATATTTAGTTAAAATTTTCATCCAACTAGGTAGTGTCTCCAACCCTTCAAGGCACAAACAATGGCTAACAACTCCAAATCATGTGTCGCATAGTTCTCCTCATGCCTTCTCAGTTTCCTCGAGATGTAAGCGATCACTCGACCGTCTTGCATCAATACTCCGGCTAAAACTTCCTTGGATGCATCAGTGAATACCAAGAAGTCCACATCCATGTCAGGGACCTTTAGTATCGGTGCCATTGTCAACATCTCTTTAAGACTCCAAAAATATTTTGTGCATTTCTCAGTCCAAACAATCTTCTTGTTCTTATTCCGCAACTCCGTGATCGGATTTCCTATCTTCAAAAATCCCTTGACGAACCATCAATAGTATCCTACTAAACCCATGAAGCTACGAACTTCCAAGACATTCGTCGGCGTAGGCCATTTCATAATAGCCTCGACCTTTGCTAGATCCACGACAATACCTTCATCGGAGATGACATGCCCTAAGTAGTGAATATTCAATTGATAAAATGAGCATTTGGACCACTTCCCATTCAATTTGTTCTCTCGCAGACACTATAGTACCAAGCGCAAGTGCTTGTCATGCTCCTTCGTCGTCTGAGAGTAAATCAAAATATCATCAATGAATACTTGGATGAACTTGTCCAAGTACTTACAGAACACCCCGTTCATCAAACTCATAAATACCCACGGGGCATTTGTCAGTCCAAACAGTAAAATAGTAAACTCATAATGTCCCAACCTCATTTTAAAGTGGTCTTAGGGATGTCATCCTCCTTAATCCATAACTAGCGATACCCTGATCGCAAAATGATATTTGAAAATACTGACGCACCCTTCATCCGATAAAAGAGATCATCAATCCTTGATAGTGGATATTAATTCTTAATCGTCGCCTTGTTCAATGACAATAGTCAGTGTAGAGTCTCCATGAACCATCCTTGTTTTGTATGAAAATAATAGGCATGCCCCACAGTGACATAGTTGGACGTATAAGTCCCAGGTCCAACAACTCCTTTAGTTTCATTCTCAACTCTTGTAACTTCGGGGTCGACATCTGATAAGGAATTCTAGCTATCGTTTCAGTCCCCGGTTTTAGGTCTATGGTAAACTCCAATTCTCTCTCTAGTAGCATCCCAGGTAACTCCTCTGGGAAGACATCTACAAACTCTGTCACCACCGGAATGTGTTCTATACCTTTCGCTACTCCCTTTTCATTTAACAAAAGGATCACATAAATCTTACATCCCTTGTGCATGATCTTCCATAGCTGCAAGGAAGAGATGAACCTTAGGGAAACTCCCTATTTTTGTCCTACAATCATGCATATTTGTCCCTCATCATGGACCAAGCTCAATTATTTTGTCTTATAGTTGAGTATTGCCTCATGCAATTCCAACCATTCCATATCAATCATGACGTCATAAGATCCTAAGATCACGACGTATAGGTTGGCCCTGGTGACAAACTCTCCCAGGTTAAGGGTACAACCTGTAACCTTTCCTCCAACCTTATTTTTGGCTACCAAATCCATATCTACGAAGATAAACTCATCATGTTTGACTGCCTTTACCTTAATCCTTTTTAGCGCTGCACCAGAGATGAAACTCTCAGTAGCACCAAGATCTATCAAATACTAAGGGTCTAGTCAGGGACGATACCTGAGGTCTCAAGCAAAGTCGACTGGTGCTCTGTCTGGCGGTTATTCACCATTGCATGAATACGATGGGCATTACCCAAAACTCCCATGGTAGTGAGTCCAGCTGATCCAAATTCTCTAGCCCTTTCCTCTAGGAAATAATGCTATTAAAGTGGCTCCAGCAATCCAACACACTTTCTTCAGTCCAGTATTCCTGGTACCCGAAGTAGAAGATGAATTCTAACCATAAGGCCCAACTGGAACTTCTTGACCTTAAGTTTCTGGGTAATATGGTGCGGAGCATACCGAAACAGATCTAAAACAAGCCTCGTACTCAGGCACTGTGCAACTTCCTGGTCCCAAGGCGTCAAACTCGTTGAGATGACGCTCAAGGAATCCCTAAGAAATATACCACTCATGGAACCGTTCCTCGAACAGTTCCCATGACACGTCATCGACGACCATGTTCAAATGTGGCAGGAGTGTCTTTCGCCATAGAAGAGTGTTCTTCTTCAATTGAAACACCACCATGCAGACCTTCATACTGGAGGTCGCAATCGCGAAGCATGAAGCACAACACCTTTTTCTACAACCGTGCCTCGACGGGAAATCCATCCGCTACACTCGTGGACTCAAGAACGCAACTCTCTTGAGTTCTTGGTGGATGCTAACACTACTAGCTAGGGCAGGTTGTGAACCCTCAGGGGTACAGATTCCCTAGCCTCATCTCAGTACCGATGGTGAATCAAGGTCCTTGACGTTACCTATAAGGGCTATGTCAAACCATCATCATCACTTACAACAAGCGAATCCAGCCCAAGGAATTTTTCTTCCCCTTGGGGGTTTGACTTCGAGGGTGAGAGAACTTCTGGAGGCGTTCACCGCCTTCCATGACACCATGTCACGAACCTCTGAGGCTTCCTCCAAATGCGATCACCACATGGACACATTAAGGTTTTAAATAATGCAATGGTTAATGTTCACGGGTTTACTACAATGCAAATCCTGGAAATCCACTGTCCCAGGGTTGAACCCGCTCTGATACCATATGTGAAGACACTGTCATTATGAAAATAAGTGATGCAACAAGTGCAATTTTCTTTTTTTTGTTTCTAAGAAGGAAGGCAACAATGAAAAATGTCAAGCAACACAACTTGACGACGAAGACAACGCACACAGATCATGAGAAAGACAACACGACAGGGAACACTAGCACATCATTCATATGGATTAACATGCGATAATCAATAGATAGATAAAAACAGCTACCCTCCCAACACCAACAAAAATTCCTACAAGCTTAGGGACAACGTCAACAACCCGACGCATTGGCATCGACGACTAGTAACTAGCAACGTCTACAGCACATAACCAACCGCATTAAGGAATTACATGACTAAGTATATACATCAATCATAACGAACGAACACCCACATCAGGAAGCACCAAACTCCGCCCAGGTTATCATTCACGTCTATCCATCAGGGCACACAATGATTCCCTCATCGAAAATCATGTCATTATGGGATGAAAGGAGAGATCGTAACCAAGCCAGAACATAACCCAATCAACCCTAAGTCGTGATATGATACAATGCCAAAAGTCCCAACTTAAACAGCCAATCAATAAACGCCAACGACGAACGAAACACTTAAACCACCAACTGAAAATGATGGAGGTTAACTACGATCCATACAAGTAATTTGCACAAAGAACCAGATATCCTTCTTGATTCTTCCAAGGAAGTCACTTGAGGTCTGACGATACATAACCCTCCACCATTAAAATCCAACCCGAAGAAAATAATACAAATCGATCCACTAACATAAGTGCATAAACCGAGTAATAACACATCGCCCAAGTTATTAGTTGATATAAACAATAATCAATTAAAATTCAATTAAAACATCTTCTAGTATCTTTCACCCTTCCAATCAAATGTTTAATGATCGATAAACCAACTATATTTACCTTCGATTTTAAAATTCAACCATTTACAATATGAAATGAACGAATCATCTTAAAATGAATAAAATATTTTTTTACATTCAAAGTATTATCTAGGGTAACAATGCTTCCCTATCAACCTTGGCATTTAACGCTTACAACATCTGCAACCCAAATAGCCTTCAATCTTGCATCTCGCCTCATCGGACTACACAATATATACATATGATCCATCGACAAGAATCAACGCAGTGGTGAAGCAACTTAATTAGCAAAAGGGGTTGCCCAAATCCTAAGCACCTCTTTAATCACTTTTAATCAAAGGCTTTAAACAGTTAAGAATCTTGGGAAGAAATCTGCAATCTAGAAAGAAGACTGCATTAGTCTGAAATATGTAATTTGAAATTTAAGCGAGGGGTAAGGTAAGCCTTTCATCTATCCTCTAGAATTGCTATCATGCTTTAATGCTATTAGAAGGAAGCTTTCAATAAGGCGTTGCAATTCAATGATCAACACATTGATGTGTAGTAATAATTTAGAATTTGAAAGGCAATAAATATAGGCATGGTAATGAATGAAATTTAAGGTAGTAACCAAGTTGGTGAGGTATTAGATGGAAATCAAAGGTAAACCATACAACTAGCAATACTGGAAGTTCCACTCTTATATGCTCAACACCCTTCTAAAAAGGTGTTAGCTGTGAATGAGGAGAAATCTTACACAACAAAATGTAATAAGAAACAAAACGTTCTTCAACTCAACGTGAAACAACAAATGTAATGTTTCCAGACATCACACTGTAATGCGTTAATTAGCCAATACCACGGACAAGAGTTCGTTGAGGGAAGTCACTAATCCTGAAGGTGTTATGCAACAATGAGGAGGAGCCAAGGGTTAGTCGCCAAACGTCATGGAAAAATGTTTCCAACAAAATGCTTGAGAAAACCAATGTGAAACAACAAGAATTGAAAATTTGTTCCTCCATTTCTTGCATAGAAATTTCCGCCACCATCCTCATGTATTTAATACGGAAATTTGATTTAACCCTGATAAAATTTATAGTATGATCCACTCCTCCTACCATTGAAATGGATCAACCTAAATATTATTGCATCAGCTAAGGAAATTTCCATACAAGTTCAATATACATTTGAACTGTTAATATGCAATATAAACTACAATTTAATACCCAATTATGAAAATAATTTCCTAGATTAAAATGGATTTAATGAAATATGCTAAATTGAATGTAATCAATCGCAGGTCAAGGATTTTTCATCAAAACGTAGAACAAGGATAGTGGAAGGAGTTTACCAATCACAAAGATGTTACAAGTCAATGTACAAGTGTTTTTGTTTTTCTTTACCATTCAACGCACAGAGGTTTACCAATCTAAGGGATGGGAGTAGCATAATAAAATCATGGAGTAGGAATTGGGCATTAGGCCATTAAACTTGTGGAATAAAATTTCAGTGTGAAGCACCAATGAAATGGTGCGTGAAAGATGGGGAATGTGCCAAGTAAAATGGGTGCTTACTCGGTAAAAATGCCAAGAAAATCACAGGCATATCATCCAAAAACACAACATCATAATTAAATTCGTAGACCTGTAGATATTCACTGTCCTTCCATGGTAAAAGTGCAAGCTTTCAAGGTATCCATGAGCTATCCAACCAAAATCAACAAATTGTTGTTTGAAAACTGGGAAAAATGAAATACTTTAAAATGGCGGTCCTAATTGTAAATCACTGCAAATCATGGTAAATCATAGTCACTAAGTAAATCAAAGTCAATAAGTTAATGAAATCATAGTCAATGGTTAAGGAAGCACTAGGGTTCATCCTTAAAATCGCATAGATGATACCAAACAAAGGTCTGGGATATGCCAAGAAATCACAGGGAAAAATCGCAGAGACAATCAACAAAAACGCCAAGACTAATCGATCAAATATTAATCAACAAAAACACAGAGATAGTCAACACAAGACGATGCATGAAAAATCATTCTGCAACGGATCAAACAACGTATAGATCAGTAAGGGTAGATGGTTGGGCAAGCATCCTTCACTCATCATAAATCAATAAAACCATAGGATGGTCACAACATGCAGGGAATCAAAATCCAAGGAAATCAATCAACAACGAGCTTAGGGCTATGGGGGAAATTCAATCATCAATTAAAATGCTAATTCAATCATTTTATTTACCAAATTAAACATAAAGAACTAAAAGCGTAAATTATACTAACAATCTACCATGCAGAAATAAAGGAAGCGTACAATATCCCAAGTCACCCACTCTGATTTGTTTTCTTGCGTGCTCCATGCAGCTCCCACTTGTCGATCGATGAGACTTCACCGGTACCTCCCATCCAACACTAGAAGTACTATTCTTTCCCCTTATCCCCGTGAGCCACAAAGGGGCCACGCACACTAAACTAGAGATCAACTACCTCCCATATCGCCTTGCAAGGCCAAGCTACCTCTCCTCACCATGCTGGGTATCCCAACTCCCACAAGCTAAGTTATCCAAGCCTAATATCCTGCAACGTAATGTTATGCATAACCAAAGAGATCCATCATCCTCCTCCTTACTCCTTTTTATACAGTTTCCAAGTCATCTCTTTCCTAAATTCTCATTTAGTTTATTGTTCAAAAATTCAATTCATACAAATCCTCCTCGTACATGTGTCACCCATCCCCTTCATTGCACCATAAATTAATTTCATTAATTAATTAATTACTCCTATTTCCCTCACCCACCTAAAAGCATTCCTAGAATCACTCCTAGGTGTCCCCATATTCCGTTACAAGTTTTAATAACTCCCCCCCCCCACTAATTTACTAGTTGAGCTTAATTTAGAAAGTTCTTAAATGCTAGATACCTTACTAAGTTAGACTTTCTTCTTTTTCCTTGTGTTTCCCCTTTCTTTTTATGTTTCCCTCTTTTTCCTAGTTTCCTAATTCTTTTAGATTTACCTCTTTCCCTTTTTATTTAAACCTCAAATTGCCAGGTGTAGAAATTAACTTTTTTCGTTTTTCCTTTTTAATTAATAAATTTTAATTAGCATAAGTGACAAAAAATATTTCCCCTTTTTCCCCTTTTTAAATTTTATCTCCCAAAAGAGTTTTATAAACTAAATGAATTACTTAGCCCCTTCTCGTCACGTGATTAATGATTATTATTATTATTATTATTATTATATAAATAGATAAAAATTTTATCACAAGTATCACTTAGACCTAGAATTTATTTTCCTAGGTTGGGAGACATTTTATTAGGGTACATGTTTTAAATATTTCTTATCATGTTATTCATCCTAAGGCCATCTAGGTTTGTCCATTTATTAATTAAAAATGCGACGTTCCCTTCAGGACGCACTAGGTGCTCCAAGGGTGCCACTTGACTCAACCAGTTTCCCATGTGCGACGTGCCCTTCAAGATGCACTGCATTCTCCAAGGGTGCCACTTGCCTTTTGAATGACTTGGTAGACATAAAAAACCCTTGGATTCAATACTCCGCCAGGTGATCTTGTGGGAGACTAAGGAACTCTAAGGTATAAGACCCCTGCCTTATTGCGCATCCACTAGAATCATCATGAGCAACTGTCGCAGTCTTTCCTCATGACATCGTGGGTCTTCTCGAACTAGGTAGTTGCTAACCTAGATTTTGAGCCACGACAAGAGTGCTAGTAGGTTGTGGAAGGGCTGTTTTCCACACCTCTCCCTCAACGTCTCTGGTAATCGTGCATGACCCCTCTCCTCCACATGTAAGTCTCGTCAGTAAGCTATTGTCAGCCTGCATCATCAACGAATCATGTCAGAAATAATATCCATAATCCTATCATCTAATCAGATGCACAAACGTCATATATATACAACAATCAAACCCCAATAGTCTACTCCCTGACTTGATTCAGAGTCTAAGGGCTTCATCGATGCCTCAACATCCTCGAAGTCCAAATGCTGCACACTCAAGAGAACCGAGTCAATAGCACCTATCTAAGTCAATATAGTAAATAACATATAATCACATCCATAATGCCTCATAATAATAATCAATGGTCAAAGGTATAATAATTTGGATCTCTTGTAGGCAAGTGTCCTAAAAAATAAGTTCTCTCATTGCGTGTAAGAGTGGGATGTTACATGACCACAATATCCTTATGCATCCATTCCACATGTTGGGTGTAGTTGGAATATTCAATGACTCTCAATTCAATTCTATGAATGGTTGTTTGATAACTTCTAGTTTGATCAAGAAAACTACTGAGAATCAGTCCGCAAATGCAAGTGAAAATTTTTGTTAGGAGGAAGATACTTACAATATTGTGGTTGCTCATGATTATTGCATCCAATTGATATTCTAGTATGCTAGTTCCAACAACTCTTATTCTTTACATTTCTTCTTAGTTTCCTTCCTGTAGTAGGTATTTAGTTTTCCTCTCTAGGGATACGCACTATGTATTTCAACCTAAATGGATTCAACTTCAACTAATCTATAGTTGACAATCAAGGTCATGTAATTAACTCTTGGGTTGGTATCATTCATTGTGCCAACCTAGGCATGGGATTTATGCATGAACATAGTTCTTACAACATTCCTCTGGATCTAATTTTTGTTGAATTTGTTTTAATAGGAGGATAATAAATACTCTAATGGATTTTTATCATGTATTTATTAAATGAACAATACCAAATCTTTTAATAAAATGAAAGGTTTTGTATTCTTCAAATGTTCATTGTTATTCTCCATACTTCTTCCCATTCCAGAAATAATGGATATGTGTAGTTCTCCTGCATCAAGTAGGAATTGAACCCTTGATTTCACCAATTATGATTTTGGTGACTTAACCATTCAATCATGGATGTTGAATAAATATCATCAACATATTCATTATGTAATATGAGTATGGACTAAGATCTGAAATTGGGTAGTTCGGGACCCAATCATATTCTTTCTCTCATATTTGATTCATGTCAAGTATTACCAATAGAAATTTGAGAGAGGTCTCTGACTGAAAAATTTGTTCTAGAATTGGTTGGGAATTAGTCATTGATATTTCTTTGATCCCCTGCCATAGGTTGTCGACCCACCTACAAACATTAGGTCATTTTTTCTTCTTGGAAGAAATGAATGTAGATAGACACAATTGGTTTATTTTTCTAGGGTACACCTAGAAAAGTGGCCCAATGAAGTGGATTGTGAATCCACCATGTGTGGGTTCAATTCTCACCCTTTGACCATAAAATAAGAGAAAAAAATGTACTCGATTTGATTCAATGTCATTTTCATATTTCTGTGAAATAAATTCTATCCATGTGTTATAATGGTATTGGTTGGATCAAACAAGATTTATAATTACATGAAATCAATATTATATAATATATTGATTATATTCATTG
>ML777868.1:73729-96741 GCA_009831015.1 Picea engelmannii
ATCATTTCGCACCGGGAGAACCTTATAAATCTCTTTGAACTTAGAATTATTAGTACGTTTCTTTTATGTGATCTATGTAAAAGAAATCCATAATTTTTGGTCAAAGGTATAGTAGTACTTGCAATATCAATCCTAATATATCACTTCAATAATAATAGTAGTATAATTGATAGAAAAAAAGTCTATTTGATGAAACTATTTCCTACACATAAATATTATGGAACTTGGAAATGAAACATCAAAAGAATATTTAAAAACTTCCACTAAAATTTGGTTGATACTTATGCATCTTTATCTATCTTTCGAATCAAAAATATCTTACAATTGATTCATAGAGAATTTTGATCTCATTAGTTTCAATTCAGGATATGATAGGAACATAAACAAGAAGGATGATATGATCTAGAAGAATCAATGACTCGCCGAAAATTATTCAAAGAAGTATGAGAAAGATATCAATTCAAAGATCAATTTGATTATGAATTCAACCAAAAATGAGAATTGGGAAGATGAAAAACATCTTTGTAAAGATCCATTCAAAATAAATGAAACAAATATTGAGCGACGAAGAGAAATATCAATTATTTATTCTCTTTCTTTTATTGAAAGATAACAAAGAAAAATAGAATAATATTTGTCATCAAAGTGTTTATCAAAATATTATCCAATCTCTTGGGAGAAAGAGTTATTTACAAAAGATCAAAGATATACGAAAGGGAATTCATTTCCTTTGTAAAGGGAAAGATTCATTGAGAATTTTACAAAATCAATTTGTTATTATTATTTTTACATATTTCCAATAGATGAACCATGTATGGGTGGTCCTAGTGCTACTGAGAATCCCATTGAAGATTTCATCTTATCCAAAAGGTTATCGAAAAGGAAACAAGATGTTTTTTTCCCAAGATTTAAGGGATTTAAAATTCTATTCATTAATGAATATGATAGTTGAGTTATGGAAGATCAAAACATATTTTGAAATTTAAAATGCTTCCTCAAATTGTGTTATTTCATTAGACAACAGATCTAATATTCTTAAAAAGACAAGTTATATGCACCGATCCATATGTACTCAGCCTATAAAGAGGAATTTGACTCTTCCTTGGAATCTATCTTATGCATTATGTGATCAAAGAAAAGGAAAATACATATTGCACAAAAAAAATCGATTGAAAATGAAAAAAAGTCTTCTAGAAATGACAGATCAGTTCACTCTATCAATAATGAAGCCTACTCAATTTCACGATCAAATTTATTTTGATATTAATTATCACATGAATCCATTATATGAACTCAACAATAATGGATCATTGACATCATATCGGATCTTCAACCACATAGATAAATTGAAGAATTAATCTTTATGGGTCCTAATCAATATTACTAATACAGAGGATGAATATTTAAATCAAATAATCAATAACGAAAATGATGTTGTGAACAATTTTTTGTATTAATATATCACTTGTACAGATCCTTCAATTTACTAATTCGATTGAATTCATTTATTTGTGAAAATAGGTATATTTCCTCGATTGAAGAGATTTCTACAATGCCTTTAACAAAATAAAAAATAGTCAATTTGGAAAGAGCTTTTTTCCATCCTTTTTCAATAGATCTGATTCACAAGAAAGCAACCTTGATCAATACGTTAATTTTTTTTTTTTCAAGCATGAGTCTTATTCAAACTTGATCTTATCAAGATGATTTACTATCTAAAATATTTCCCAATAAGAACCGAGAAATGTTTCATCATATTCAAGATTTTTTTGTAACCGAAATTTTCAAAAACATGATTGGAAATAAAGGCATGGATGAGTGAAGTACCCTTTCTAATTCATCTAAAGAGAAACATAATATTCTACCATCACCATGTTTTAATGAACCTCTTATGAAACAAGAAATGTATAGGATCTCTCAAATAGATAATATTTTTTCAAAATGGCATTTGTTCCGAACATATATTCCATGGATTTTTACATCTCCATGGTGTAAATATGTTGAAAATATTATTTTAGATACTCCTCCAGAGATATTACTAAATGTAAGTATTCAATTTGTATATGTTTTGCAAGACATTAAGCATAATATTATGCATAAATTGAATATCTTGTGGGAAATTTCTCATCCATTATGGGGACCTATGCAATGTAAATTGAGAATGAATCATTTGAAATTGAGTTCACATTCATAATATCCATTTTGAATAAGTTTTTTTTTTCTAAGGAATCCTTCAAATGAGTTTTAATATTCCGAAAAAGATTGTTTCAGGAAGGAAATTGATTGTTTCATAAAGGAAACTAATGATCGAAAGAAGTCATGATTTTCATTCATATGGGCACATATGAGATTACTAAATGCTTGGAGGTATGAATATGGGATTCTTATCCCTTTTTTATTCCTCTGGTATTATTCTCTTCAATATTAGAAAGTGATTTCCTTAACCTTTATCAATTTAAAGGTAGACTTTGAAATCATCAAATATTTTAAGGATTCATCATACATGATAGATTTACAAAAGCTAATGAATCCTTCCACACATAATCTCTTGTTCTCTGATATAGGGGACACATTGAGATTTTATTTTATGAAGAGGAAGATGAATAATAGAAAAATTAATTCGTCTATAACTATAGTAAGAGAATTGAAGAAATTGTGTTCTAGCATGGATATCTCTAAAAAGGAGATAAAATTATTAGTTCAGCTTCTAATGATGGAGAAAAATAGTTTTCAATTTGAATCGAAGTAGAATTACAGTCATAATTTCCTCAAGAATGAATTTGGTTATCAAATAACTGGACAATCAAGACTTATTCAGTTATGATATTTGGTGTACACTTATCAAAATGATCTAATGAATTATGAGTTCGATCAATTTTGTTGAGAAGAAACATGGGTATTCCTTTGTTTTCATTAGAATATTACCTCTTCACAAATATGGTGTCGAAAAAAAACCCCATTTCACACTCCACTCAAGATCATTACTTTCCAAAGGGATTTTATTGATAGATCCTATTAGAACTAACTGATCCTATTTGGTCAAAATTCTAGAAACAGACTCTTATGTTCCTTTAATCAAAATATCTTTGAACAAGTTCTTGTATGGTGAGTATATCTTTGAACAAGTTCTTGATAGTGGAAGTATAAATATTGAATTTGGAAATTTAGTGAAAGAAAAAATACAACAATTCAATCTTACCTTCAAATTGGAAAAAAAATTGTCTCCTTGATTTTGACTTAATTGATTGTTTCCTTGGTTTGTTTGTGAACCATCTCTCTATAGATGATGAAAAATATTCTATTAGAAATATTCTTGTTCTTTCTCCGACTCATATCTCCCCAAAAGTGGATCCATCCCCAATAGCTCCAAATTGATTAGATAGATCGATCAATATTTGAATGCTTGGTATCCCACTACAACAAAGAGAATTTTCTATTCTTTTATATGTAGCAAAGGGTTCTAATCGAAAAAATAATTTTTCTTTCCTGATGAATTTGGGTCTAGAACCAACAATTATGATGCATGAGATCTAGCAACACTAGCCAACAAAGTGTTAATAATGAGCATCACTAGAAATAAATCAGCTATAGACACTAATACAATTCGATGAGATCTTTGTAGGAAAAAATGAAATTTGAAATCTATGGATAATCAGGTTGGATCCAGTCAAAATGATGAAAGACTTATCTACAAAGTAGGAGAGGATATTATACCAAATACACTTAAAAGGATTTTTCCCCTGAATCCTCTATCTACCAAAAAGGAATTATGGAACAGAAGGTTTTTTATTTGTGTGAATGAAATTTATAACCTTTGATTGTTGAAACAACTATGAAGGAATTCACCATACTTTTCCATATTCTGGTTTCTTGGTAGAATCAACGGCTTGAGATTCTTGGTCCATGTTAGAATGTAATAGAGAAAATTGCATTCCTCTTGATACATTCGTTGAAAATCACCTCAATCTATATTCTATTCTTTTAGAAAGCCTTATGGTGGATTTTCCATGGTTAGGAAAATGTCAGGGTAAGTATGATAAAAATCAGAGCACATTTGCTCCTCACCCTGAAGCGAGAAATAATCTAGATATGATACGATTTCTTCAAGAATATGAATTGAAGTTTATATGAGAAAGTCTTGAAGAAAAACAAATGGATAGGGATATGGACAAAGAATTCAACAACGACATAGTTTGGGCTCCTAGGATACGACGCCATAGTTTTCAGACGTTTAAAAATGCACAGATAAAAACATCTCAATTTTCTATACAATATCCTATGCAATATAAATCCTCTAAGAAACCAATATTCTTTCTAGAAAGTCAATAATTTATTTCTTTGGGATGTCTTCCTATTTCAAAAGTAGTGCCTTGTGTTTTCATATAATAAATTAAAATGAATTAACTTCTCTATATTCTATCAATCCAAAGTTTGGGTGGTGCTCTCTATGGTATTTCTATTTTCTCAATAGATTTTAACTCGTGTTAAAACCTAAATCATCAATAAATAATTAATGTATATGCTCCAAACAGAATAGGTTGCAATAAAAATTATTACAAATTTTTTAATTACACGTCATTGACCAAAAATATATACAACACACATGATTTCTGACAAAAGCCCGAAGTTAAGAATCATGGAAGGACCGTCGTCTTGTTAACTTTTAGAAGTTATGTGATGTTCAAATGTACAAATGATATGTGGATCACATATTCACACCCACACACGATCTAATGAATAGGTACTATTTTCAACATAAATTTGGAAGGAAGATGTAAATGGGTTGAGCGAAAGGTACTATTTTTTCAACTTTAAGTACTATTTTTTCAACATAAGGTTCAAAGGAAGATGTAAATGGGTTGAACGAAAGGTATTATTTTTTCAACTTTATAAAGTTGGAAGGAAGATGTAAAAATATTGGGTTTAACGAAAGTTTGTTCATAAGAATTTAAAGTTTGTAGTAAAAATTCTTAATATTTAAAAATTATAGAATTTAAAGTTTGTAATAAAAATTTTCAATATTTAAAAATTATAGTTTAATTTTAGATCTTTTATATTATTATAAATAGAACAATTTTTATTAAAATTATTAAGAAATAGTTATGAAGTATTTTAATATTTAAAAATTATAATTTAATTTTAGATTTTTTATATTATTATAAGTAGAACATTTTTTTATTAAAATTATTAAGAAATAATTATGAACTCTTTTAATATTATAAAATGGTTTAGAATAGTTATACATTAATAAATTTATTTGGAAAAAAATAAACATCTTGTAAACTATATAAAATAAAATTTTGTAAACTATATAAAAGAAAACCATTATAAATTATATATAAAAGAAAACCATTGTCGTTTTATAAAGCAACTTCTTGATAAAAATCTTGTAAACTATATAAAAGAAAATCTTGTAAACTATATAAAAGAAAACCATTATAAAATGTATATAAAAGAAAACCATTGTTGTTTTATAAAGTAACTTTTTGATAAAATTCGCATTTTATTAGTTATAATACTAGTAAAAACATAAATTAATATACTAAGTTTTATTATAATAATTAATATAATATTCTTGTTTTATAGATATTTTAATTTAATAAAAATTACATTTTATTATTTATAATACTAATAAAAACATAAATTGGTATACTAAATTTTATTATAATAATTAATATAATACCTATTATATATAGTTGTTTTTAAAGTTTTATTTTTATTTTTGTAATTGAGTAAAATTGTACTCTAGATTTAACTATTTAATTTTTTATTTAAAATTGAAATTCTTTAAAATTTAAAACATAAAGAATCTTAAGTATAAATTTATAGAGATTTAAGAATTGTGAATAATACATTTGAATTTAAGACTATCAAATTCAAAAATATTAGAATTTGGAATTATTAAACTTTTTTGATATTGAGAATTTTAATAAAAATTATTTTGTTTTGATGAATTGAATGATATAATTTAAATGGATAAAAATAAAGAATAAATCCATCCATTATTTTTTAGGTGGAAAATTAATCTTTCATTGTGTTAGAATCTAATTTTTTTTATGAAATATATAATTAAATTAGTTTTGAAGTAAAGAAACAAAGTTTTACTTTTAATTACAAGAATTAGAGACACAAGCCAAAATGAATAGAGAGTTATGTAATCCTATTAAAAAAATATCTTCCATTTGTTTCACAACTTTACTAAATTAAATTGTTAAAAAACATTATTTAAACAATGCAAATTTATAATTTTGAAAAATTTAACATTACAAAATATAACTTAAAATTTGAAACATCCACCCTTTGTCTCATAACTTTACAAAATTTAATTGTGAAAAAACACTAGTTAAACAATGAAATTTAACATTGCAAAAGAAACCTAATATTTGGAACGTTAAACATTTAAAAAAACATTTGAAGATTAAAATCACTAAAGAAAGGAAGAAGGAAGATTGTTTAATACATGGTTAGTTTTTTCTAATAAAAAGAATGGTTTTTTTATATAAAGAAAATAGAACTCTTAAAATTTGGAAAATAAAAAAAAGAAAAACATCTCATGATTAAAATCACTAAAGAAAGGAAGACGGAAGATTATTTAATACATGGTTAGGTTTTTCTAATAAAAAAAATTGTTTTTTTTTTTTTTTGAAAATTTTTATATAAAAAATATATATATATTTAAATACATTGATTATAATGAAAATATCATTCATTTAACATTTGGATAATACAATCTACCTTATGATTATTACATACAACCTACCATTACAACAAATTTATTATACAAATTATGAAAATAATGAGAATATTTGTTTTATTTTATTTTAATAAAAGGAGATTAAGGTGGAATACTGTTTTGAACATTTGATACCCTAACATGTTTAAACATTTATATGCCTCGACAAATTATTATAGCGAATATTTGTATTTATATTGATGGCACACCCTAGAAAAATTACAATCAAGAAAGGATAAGACGAATATTTGTATTGATATTCACAGCACACCCTAGAAAAATTACAATCAAGAAAGGATAAGACAGTACACAGTACACAAAATTAAAATAAGACAGTACACAAAATAATATGATTCATTCATCCATCCTCGTGTTCACGGGGTGGAAGGTGCTTCGGTCATCATCTCTATATCTTCTTGTTGTCGACGTTTATTAATTTGATGTTGGTGCTTCTGTTGCTCGCAGAATATTTGAAAGGTTTGCCCTCTCCTACATAACCGTCAATCAGATGAAGATAAACCTTTAAACTGTGGGCGTAAGCAGGATCAAGGTTACGGATGTCGTTGTTGTCCAGAACAATTTGCACACCCACGTGAAAATATGTCCAAGGAAGCCAATCGAACAGTTTACTCAACCATCCACATGAGTTCTCGTTCACAACAAGTCCAGGAACTTTTGGAACAATATCGTCCTTGTTTACCAACCGCAACACCTTCACTCCGAGCTCCTCCATTCGCAGGGCGAATGCTCTATTCCCCACGCGCGGGCTTGCCAATGCAAACACAGTCACAGGTATATGCCGTGCCGATAAATCTGCGTTAAGGATTTTTTTAACGTCATATGAACTTAAGGTTGCAAGAGCAGCTCCCAAGCTGTGTCCTGTTAATGTTACGCTCAAACTTTCTTCCTTGTATTCATCCACCAGTCTTAGAATTTCTGAAATAACAGTATCTCTAGCAGATTTTGAATTCTCCCCTTGAGAGATGTAGCAGCTTAAAAACCCGTCCTCCACTCGGACGCCGTTGTCGTTGAAACGAGCAGTAGTCGATAATCCGGCTCGGACGCCCTTGCGCTTGAAACGCGTAATTGATAATCGGGCAGGAACTAAAATGTCCCTGGCATCCTCTATCCATTCTTCAGCCGTTTGGGTTCCTCTCCACGCTACTACGATATCCCGTCGTCCCAGTCTTTGCATCTCTTTAGTATCTGTGCACACTGCAATAAAGCCAATCCAGACGGATCGCTCTGTTTTCCTCCCCAATATATCAGTGTCCGCGTACAAATACTTAGTCACCGTATAGCCATTAGAGTAGTCTTGCGAATCAGCCGCCATTTCACAACTACGGAACAATTGATCAGGGCTATACTTACATCCACCATAATCATTCATGGAAAGTTTACTATCAAATGCATCATAGCATAACTCTGAAAAATCACCATATCTGAGAATCTCAGCCTTCAACACTGCATTAATAGGGTCTCGTAGCCCAATCCACGAGTTTGCTCCCTGAATATCTTTCCACATATCTGCAAGGGATATGTTTTTGTACGCAGTGGGGATTCTCAACTCTTCATGTAAAAGAGGAAAGCTTGGAGTTGTTAAAGCCAAAGGTCTCATCCTTTGCAGAATTGAATACAGGTGATCTAGGATTCGAAACATAATTTCTGAATTTCAAAGTAGCGAAGTGATGACATGCGGGGTAAGTTAACGACGGCTTAGCCTCTGCAGTTGTATGCAAGATCTTCTCTTATCTGCTATGCAAATCCCAATCTGCATATCACGCTACGCTGAATACCATTATATAGGACAGATCTTGATATCATACATGAAATTCGTTTGCAGCAGCAAGCATGCTTAATTTCGTGATTTTGAATATGGAAAATTTGACATGGTCGGATGAAGATAAGAGTGCCACCCTGCTGACTTCACATTGACTGAGAATTCTTCGCTTGAACATAGCTAGAACATGCACCCAGATTCTGATTCGAATTGTTCAAACGTCCCTACATGTCAAGACTAATTTTATGTCGTAAAATTCGATGTCGTGTCTAAGTATCTACTCTCTCCTTACGTCCATTTCATGAACTCTTGGGAAGTTTTCTTTGCCGTTGAGTATCTACAACATTGTATACTTACACGTCTTTGGTGTCTGATGATTTGGTCTCACTATCTACTACCTGTAATACCTAAAACGTTTTTGGTGTGTGATTATTTGGTCCGACTTAGGTAGTGTTCGTTATATCTTATATTTTATGATTACCCTCGATCGGAATCACAAATTCACGTTATCACACCACTCATTCGTTCGCATGAATAAGTATCTTATTATAATGTTTTTTTTCTCTTTAGCATTTTCTAATTGAATATCTATATTCATTTTATGTTTTTCTTTTTAATTGAATATTTATATTAATTTCTTGTTTTTCTTTTTATTTATAATTAGTTTGAATGACCTAATAGTTTAGAACAAGTGTTTTTAAAAGATCATGTTTTTAAAAGATCACATGTTAAAATTCAAAAGAATAAGATAGATAAAAAGAAGTTTTTTTACTCCCACACAAAGGTTCTTATACATCAATTTGATGGTCTCATACACCAATTTAATCTCTGGCTTGAACATAACCTTAAAAATATATTATTATTATTATTAAATAATTATTTTCATAACTATCTTTCTTGAAATTTTTTTATAAATACCTCTAAAAATATATTATTATTATTATTATTATTCAATAGTTATTTTCGTAACTATTTTTATTTTTTTTATTTTTCATTTCATTTATTGTTGAAGTGGGCTAACTAGGGAGCAATCTTCCCTCAGGAGTTACTTTCCAGGCAGTTTTTACAGCAGGTTTTCAGGCGGTATGGTTTTAAATTTTGTGATCAATCCCTCCATTTTCTGAACATCTAAGTTGGTCTAAAATGAGGCAAAACCCTCTATAAGTTTTTGAAATACATAAAACTTTGATTCATGCAAAACTCAAATTACTCAAAATCTGACCTGATTCAGATCTATTTTTTTTCAATTTTTACCTAAAAACAGATTTGTTTGCTCGGGAGTTAACTTACTCTTTTATTGTTTAATAGTTATTTTCCATAACGGCGTTTACATTTTTTCACTCACGCAAGTGTACAATAGATATCTACAGAACAGTGTTTTCTCATGTTGGTGAATTGCACGTGTTTCATTGAATTTCACAAGTCCCTTTCTCTGGTTCCGTCCCCACTGCTCACATCTGACAGAGTAGGACGAGGAAGAAAGTAGTAATATGAAACGGACTCCTACGACAGGATGCCAGCAAGGCTGAGACCATATACGAACGAAACCATCTTGGTCTTAGCATCCATGTTCCCATCCAAGACGAAGGGAAGATAACAAACTTGCTATGGTACGGCCGCCACTGCGCGAGTGAAGTGAGTTTTAATGTGGACCGGAATCTGACAAAACGATAAGAGTGAATTCCCAGAGTTTTTCCTTCCGCGGCTGTCATCAAGTTTATCACTTTAGAATGGGACAAAGAGTGAATTCCCAGAGTTTTCGTTCCCCGACTGTCATCAAGACAATTTTTTTAAGAAATTTATAATATACATAGAATTTGGATGTCGGGAGAAAATCATCACGCATAAAATTTCTAATAAACATAGAATCTGGAGAATGGGACAAATTGTTCACGGATAAATTTCTTGTGAATCGTGACAAAACTCTATTGCTATAAAATTAAATTAAACCCTTGCCTCCAACTTTACCTTAATCCTTTTCTGACGTGAAGTTAATTATTTGACATCATGTGGATACAAATATAGATAAACAAATGAGTCCATATCTGACATGTGCAAGACCACCATTATATAGAGTGAGTTGGATGTGCAAGACCAAGATCATAAGAGATATGTAGATCATAAGAGATATGTTGTTTGTGGGACAAGTAACCTTTACTCTTATTTAATATGATTTGGTATTATTATAAAGAGGAAATTTCAAAATTTATTATCATGAAGAAAACATTATAAGATATTTTTGATTAATCAAAGTATTTTAATAATAATTAGTTAATGTCACAGTCTTATAAAAAACACATTTAATTTATCAATTAGAGTCCATAATTATTTAGAGGTGCTATATAATATATATACAACCACATGGTATTATCTTTGGATCTAGAGTTTCAAACAATAATTAAATGCAAGAAATATGACAATATAGAAAGAATCATAACTCAAATAATATTCTAGATTTAAGTGGTAAAACCCTGATGGTGTCTCTATTTTTCAAGATAGGCATACAATGAGAGTTACCCGAGCCCCAAATGCATTTCTCATGCTTCATAGATTTATATCTATCTTGAAACTTTTTACATACTTACTAGAACTACCACATGTTATGTAGACTTCTACATGTATGGTAAACCAAGACCATTAAATATTTACATATGTGAATTTTAGTATTTACAATTTCTTTTAATTTGTTGACATAATTTAACAATATCCACCTTCACAATAATTTAACAATATCCACTTTTCTCAAGCCCATTCATCACCTCTTTTTGCAAGCCAAAATAATCAAAACATCGTCGCAGCTTTGAAGCTTCTCTAGCAGTACTGATTAGATTAACATGCCTGCACGATTTGCTGCATTATGAATTGTTTCTCCTACTTCAATAACCTATCTTACAAAATGATTCATTTTTTCCATTTTGAAATGCTAGACAATTACTCAAATACAAGATTGTTTGAACACCATGGAACATCTTATAATGTACTTGTCCAAACCTGCCCAATAGATCCTTGCATTCTTTCAAGAGATAACCGTAGGTCTCCTCTTGTCCAAATATATTGAATCATAAGCACAAACTAAATCAATTCTTCTTTTGTGCTTCTAAGACACTGAAGCACCCATTTCCACATGCTTTTTACCTAGTTTTTCCATGTGTCCACTGACAACACCAATTGCATGTGAAATACTAACCATTTCTTCTCATGTATCGAACTTCCTACTAGCATACGATACACTAGACATATAGCCTTTTTCTTCTTCATTACTAGGAAATAAACCTAAATAAATTTTACAATGGAAAGTCAAAGGGATATTTATCGATTTCACATTATTCATATCGAATTTCCAGATTATATCCACCACATACTTATGTTGTGATAACCAAATATTACCATATTTCTTGTCTCTATGTATTTCCATGACCAAATTTTTTTTCGCTGCTCCTAGATCCTTCTTATCAAACATCCTAACCAACTAAGTCAACCATTTGATCTAAACCATGCTTCTTCTTTCTACAAATATAACATATAAATCCAAGATAATGAATATACCATAAACACAACGGTTATACTAAGTTCTTGTAAAATTTGGCTCATCATGAAGGAATCAAACATCTTGTACCATTGTTTGCTTAATAACTAGTGAAAAAAATTTCATAGAAATCAATACCTTCCAAATAACTTTATGCTATCGGTCACGCTTTGAACTTTTCATCTTTTACTATGTTTTCCGATGAAAGGAGATTCATCAAATCATGCATCTTTTTCAATTATGATTTTTTGGGAAATAGGATCCCACAATATGGATCCTTTAACACCTTCACCATAACCAACAAATTTCTACCTGCTTGATCTGGATCCTACCTAGAATGATGATAAAATCATAAGCATCACAACCAAATAACTTCACATTTGAGTGATCACGATGACCTATTCATAATTGTTCCAGAATCTTCTAGTATTTTGCAACAGATGCTTCTTCTTACAACTGAGAACTCTTGTTGCAACCTGGAAATACTGAGCATGTTGCTTTGATCCAAGATTCCTTGAAATTCCACGAATATGAACACTTGATTGAACTACTAATGTTCATTTCACTAAAAAATTCTAAACACATTAGCCTTTCTACAGACCCACCTTTCTAAGCTAGACACCTTATGATCCACCTCGAACTTTGCATTCAAAACCTTGACCAAATATGGCCAAACCGACCCAGGTGAATCTTTGTCACTCACCTCCAAGAACCTTACAATGGATTCTTAGAGCTCCACCTTAACAAGAACATTTCCTTTACATAATCGGGACAAGACAACCAAGTAAGCCTTCACCGCTCACCTGTAGGCCCATTACAATGGAGTTCACCAAGCCTTTTATAGACTTCATTACATGCAATCCATGGACACAATACCACGAGCTACTGAAAAAACATGGGGTCGAAAAACCACATCCTTTGACCTAAAAGTATATTTAACTCGTTGAGTCTTTCACTGAGTCAATATTAACTAAACATAAATGTCATCTACATCTTCAATCTACCTAAATCTATGTCTATACCTTTTATAGGTGACCCAGTAAACCATGGGTACACATGCATATCCAGGTCTTAAAGTCCTATGTCCATTTACATGCATTAAATTATTTTACAGGTCCAAACCAAATAATGTATTTGTTTTCACGGTGACTCCAACATCATCGATCTTGTTGTTTCTAACAAATCGCTCATTTTAAGTTTCCACAATTCGAATTTATTATTACCATTAAATTTTTTAACCTCAAATTTAGCATTTTCCATTTTTGTCATTAGTTCTCTACACACATGCTCTCTCTTCAAATATCAAAATGATATTTTTTTTCAGTCTAAAAGTCAATTTTGAAAAAATATATTTTCACACAAATACCAATTTGTTTTTGTTATTTTCACTCCAAAAATCAATTTGATTTTTTTTAAAATACATATCCACTCCATCCAAAATATATTTCCCTTCCATTCGTCAATATTCAAATTTGCATAAAACATTTTAAAGATTCCTCCCACAAAAATATATATTGTTCTTTAAAAATATGTATTTCTCCACAAGATATATTTTCATTGCAAAAATATATATTGCCTCATAAACAAACAAAAAAAGGACCTCTCTCTCTCTCTCTCTCTCAGTGTGTGTATATATATATATATATATATATATATATATATATCAAAAAACACAATCTTTGATTTTCTTTTTTTATCGGTGGCTCTCTTCTGCCAAATGAAACTTAACCAACACACAAGAAACTCTTCCTTCCTTGTGGTGAAAAGATCCAACATTTCTACTCCTCTAATCGTGCATGTGAAAAAAGATAATCGTCGGCTCTCCTTTTCTTCCTCTTTACTTTGTGACTCTTCTTCCTCATGGGAAAAAAAAATGATGATCCGGGTGGATATTGGTGGCCACCCACCTATTCCAACGAACTCCTCTTGAGAGTTTTTAGTTCAACACGTTCTTCTGTACTTCTTTGTAGTTTTGGGTTCTACACTTTTGTGGTTTTTTGAAGCCCTACAAATATTCTAGGTGGATATTGGTGGCCTAACACCTAATCCAACTAGCTTATTTTGTATGTTTTCATGTTAACACATCTTGTTTTACTTCCAGGGTTGTTTTGGGGCCCTAAAAGGTAATTTTTTTGGCTCGCCAAAGTCAAACTATAGACAAATTCAAAGTTTGAAGATGTAATGCGTAGTTATAAAAAATACCTTCCCAACGAGCTATCACGTGCATAAAATGGAGGTTGTATGCAAAATTTATGACCTCGAGAAGTTGAGGTACCAACTTACACATAGGGGCCCACATAAATTTTGGCATTTCATCTCCTAGGGTTAGGTTTTTGGATGTCTAAGTTTTTGGCATTCATGAGTAATGTTAAAAAGGCCTCTGGAGCCTCATTGTAATCATTCTTCTTAGACATATGCACATAGAAGCCACATTTCTTCTAATCGATAGCTACCACCATTCGGTCAAGTGTTTCAGTTCTGCAGTTTTACAGTTTCATCCTATTTCATATATTCAATTGAAGATATTGTTCACTGGATATCTATGTTGTTCTTCATATCTCTGTGTTTTGTTGTATTTAGTCTTTTATCAATTCATTCTGATCCTAAATCTGTATCAGTGGTATCAGAGTGGTTTGATCTTCATTTATTTTTCTTCATGCATGTCCCTGACAAGAATTGGGTATTAGAAGTTGGGACTCAAACCAATCGAGTCCTTGCAATATCATTCACGCCGAGCATGACAACAACCCATGGGGGATGAAAATAAAGATGATGGAGTAGAAGATCATTTTAATATGTTTCTCGAGGAATCGTTTGTGTAACAAAGGAACGAAATGATGGACAACTTTGCACAGATCCTTAGGTGACTTTGCACAAGAGAAACATCTTCATCAAGCGGCCATGCGACCCCCTTCAAGGTATAGGTAATTTTTGATGTTCCATTATTTGAAGGATTGATAGATGCAGATGTTGTAGATAAATGGTTGAATCTACTCGAAGGGTATTTTTCGTTCCATAATTTTTTTGATAGGGAAAAGATTACTTTCGGACTCCTTAAGGTCATCCCCCATGTTAAGGACTCATGGGATACTTACCTTGATCAAAGGGCGATAGAGGAATATGTAATATTTGTGGTTTCCCCTACATGGGATTCCTTCTGGGATTCCATTAAATAACAGTACTACCATGTTGGAAGCTATGAGGACTAGTACACCAGATGGACAACCCTGCATTAAGAAAGGGACCAGGCAATCAAGATTTCACCAATATTTTCTATACCCTGGGCACCAAATTGGGTATCAAAGACTCTAAGAAACATCTGGTTCTCAAATACCACATTTGTTTGCATTGATACATTCAAATAGAAATGGAGTTTCTAGACATCGCCTAATTAGGTACGGCTTATAGATATGTTGTCAAGATCGAGCAGAAATTTAAGCAAAAGAGGAGAGAGTTTGGATCTGCAAACTCCTCACAGCCAAAGCAGAGTGAAGGAGGACCCAACCCACACAGCAAGGGACATAGAAAATATGGTCACTCTCAAGAAAACCATTCGAGGATGCAACACAAGAAGGGAAATGAGAAGATGAAGAAGGACACTGGAAAATGGTGTGAATACCATAAATGACCTTGGCACAACACTGAATAATGTTTCTCCAAGCAGTCACTTGTGGTTGAGTTGAAGGCTTATGAGTAATAGGTTGATTCTGACTCTGAATCAAATCTAGAAGGAGAGAAGCAGATTATCAATGTTGAACCTAGTGGCACTGTCACTACCACCAAAGTCCATCCAAGCAAACTAGAAGAACCAGAGGAAGGGGAATGCCTCTTCCACTCACAGATGTGGGTAAAGGGGAATCCAATTCATTTCGTTGTCGATAGAGGAAGTTCGAAGAACCTGATCTTAGAAGAGGTCATCAAGCGATTGGACATGCCAACTGCACCACACCCACAACCCTACACCATCGGCTGGCTTCAACAAGAAAGAGATCTCCCTACTATCCAATAGTGTTGCCTTCACTATGACATCAAGCCTTTGAAAAAAGAGGTATTGTGTGATATTGCTCCCCTTGAAGTTTGTGATGTTCTTTTAGGAAAGCCATGTTTGTGGGAGTTTCATGTTGTGTATGAGTCTATACCCTATAGTGTTATTATTACTTTGGGTAGCCAATTGTACAGGAAACCATAGGTAGCGTCGCCTACCGCTATTTCTTTAATCTTTGTTAAGCTTAATGCAGTAAGGTCATTTCACATACCGATAATTTTGTATTCTTTTTTATCCATGCTCACAGTAAGAAAAAGGTGGTCGCCACATCTGTGGCTTTACACAGAGCCTCTCTTTCCAGTAGAAGAAAGTGGATGGGTTCGTGGAAGGGTATAGATACCTATTCTCCTCACCGACTGGGGCAATGAAACACTGTCAAGTCAAGCATCCAATTGATATAACCCCTGGTGCACCTCTACATAATGGACCATTCTATAGTGACTCGATGATGGAAAATGATGAGATGAAGCATTAGACACAAGAGCTTCTTCAAACGGGGAAAATCAGACCTATCTCCTCCCCTTGCAGAAGCCTGATTATACTGGTGCAGAAGAAGGATGTGACCTGGTGCATCTACATTGATTACAAAGCATTAAACAAAATCACAATGTGAAACTGGTACCCAATTCCTAGGATTGATGACCTTCTTAACCAACTCAAGGGGGAAAAGTTATTCAGTAAGATTGACCTTAAGTATAGCTACCACCAAGTTCCTATTGAACCATATGATGTATGAAAGATAACTTTCAAATATAAAGAAGGTCTCTTCAAATGCTTGGTCATGCCCTTTGGCTTAAAAAATGTACCAGACACTTTCATGAGGTTGATGGATGATGTATTGAGACCCTTCACCAACTCATTTGTGGTGGTATATTTGGATGACATCCTCATCTTGAGTAGAAATTGGGAGGAGCACAGGCCACATATTCAGTAGGTTTTGAGCACTGTACGACAACACAAGCTATATGCCAACTTGGAAAAATGCTCCTTTGGCATGAAAAGGGTCCAATACTTGGGATACATTATTGATGAGCATGGGGTACATGTCAATCCAGCTAAGATCAAATTAATCCATGACTTTTCAGCCACGGCCACACTAATTGTGCTTCAAATCTTCTTAGGACTAGCCAACTTCTACCGACGGTTGGTGTTGGGATTCTCCCCTATTACATGGGCCCTTAGCCAAGTGACAAAGGGCGGTGGCAGGAAAAATTTCATGTGGGGGAAGGAACAACAATGAACATTTGATGATCTGAAGCATTGCTTGTTCTCTGCTCCAGTACTCTCCTCTCCCGATCTGAAACAACTATTCGATATTGAGACTAATACATGTGACTATGATGTAGGATTAGTTATCACTCAGCACGGTTAGCCAATACCATACCATAATGAGAAACTCTCAAATACTGTCCAGGAATACCCCACCGATGACAAGGAAATGTATTCCATTGTACATGCCTATCATCAATAAACATTACATTATGGGAAAGGATATGATTATCCACATTGATCACAAGCCTTTGCAGTTCATACAAACACAAGGGAAGTCGTAGAATGATCGCCATAAGAAGTGGTCCACCTACCTGCAACAGTTCCATCTCAACATCAAGTATAAGACAAGGAGCACAAACCTTTCGTTTACTTCCTTAGTCGACCTCCCGTAGCTACACTCACCACTGTTCTCCATTCCTGTGGACATGAGGCATCTGAGTGCCCAAAATTTATCAACAAGATCCCAAATTTGCAACCACCTATCAACTCTTGGTTACATGTGTGAATGCCACTGATTTTCACATTCAGGATGAACTGTTATGCTATCTAGGCCATCTCTATGTTCCTATAAGTGAGCATGCAAAGATAATTGGGGAAGCCCAATATAGTCTGATGGTAGGACATTTGGTCGTGGAGAAAATTGTGGTCATCCTACAGAAACATTTTTATTGGCAAAAACTTCGACAAGACATCATCAAGTATATCAGATCTTTCACTTTTTGTTCCATTTCCAAGCCAACCATCAAGAAGAAAGGATTATACACCCCTCTTCCTACCCCCAAGAAGCCTTGGGAATCCATCTTGATGGATTTAATGTTTTGCCTCCTATCCACCAAGCAATAAAATGGTTGTGTATTTGTGGTCATTGATTCATTTTCCAAGATGGCCATCCTCACAACCTACTAGAAGAATATCACAATGATAGATACTGCCAAGGTCCTCATCGAACGAGTGTGGGTCCATTTTGGGATACCACGTACTATCATCTACGACTGGGACAATGGGTTCCTCGGCACATTTTGGTCGAGTCTCTGGTCACTGTTGGACACAAAGCTCACTAAATTCATTTCTTTCTACCCCCAAACAGACGACCAAATATAGGTCATCAATGGGATGATTGTGCACATCATGTGCATGTACAAATCTAATAATTTGCGTACATGGGATGAGAGTCTCGCCTATGTTTAGAATAGTTACAACAAGGCTCTCCATAGCTCCATCGACCATATCCCATTTTAGGTGGGGCTGGGATTCCAACCATTGGGGATCATTTATGTTGCACTACCTCTTGCAACCACACATACAAACTCTTTCCATGTTTAGTGTGAGACTAACAAATCCAATAGATTCATTCAGAGGGTTCAACACATCTGCCAACAAGTTCATTATATTTTTTAGCGAGTCAATGCTAAGTACAAGCAGCGCCATGATAAACAAAAGGTACCGCACCAGTTTCAGGTTGGAGACAAATTCTAGTTATATTTGTAGAAGGAGCGTCTTACAGGTCCCCATCATAAGCTCCACCCACTTTTCTATGGGCCTTACACTATCACCAAGATTAAAACCCCACCCTCCCTTGGATTGCACCCAGTGTTCAATGTGGACCTCCTTTGGCCATATTTTCTAGCATTATTGGACACCTCAGAGATCGCATAACAACTGACACCAACTTATATCAAACCTGAATGCATGGAACATGCATCCACTAATAAGATAGTGGACACACAGGTTAAGGGCAGTCACTAGCAGAGGATCCATCTTTATTGGGTTGTCAACACAGGGAAACTCCTCCACCAAGGAAAGTGAATCACCCGAGGCCAAATTCAACAGAAGTTTTCTCACCTGATGGGGGAACTCAATTCCATGGAGACCATTTATTCCTAAGGGCGGAGGAATGATCTAGGTGGATATTGGTGGGCACCCACCTATTCTAACTGGATCCTCTTTACAATTTTTAGTTCAACACGTTCTTTTGTACTTCATTTTAATTGTGTATTCTACACTTCTGCGGCTTCCTGAAGCCCCAAACATATTCTAGGTGGATACTAGAGGCCTCCCACCTATTCCAACTCGATTATTTTTTATTTTTTCATGTCAACACATCTTGTTGTACTTCCAGGGCCGTTTTGGGGCCCTAAACAATGTTTTTTTGTCTCTCCATAGACAAATTGTAGACGAAGTCAAACTTTGATAGAATAATGCATATTTCTCGAAAATACCTTTCCAACGAGCTATCACGTGCCTAAAACGAAGGTCGTATGCAAAAGTTACAACCCCCGAAAGTTGAGGTACCAACTTACACATAAGGGTCCACATAACTTTTGGTGTTTCATCTCATAGGGTTAGGTTTTTGGATGTATAGGGTTTTGGAATTCACGAGTAATATTAAAAAGGCCTATGGAGCCTCATTGTAATCATTCTTCTCAGAAGGATGCACGTAGCAACCATATCTCTTCTTAGAGATAACTACCACCATTCAAACAAGTATTTAGTTTTACAGTTTCATAGTTTCATCTTATTTCATTTATTCAATAGAAGATATTGTTCACTGCATATCTGTGTTGTTTTTCATATCTTTGTGTTTTATTGTATTCAGTATGTTAGTCAGTTCATTACGCTCATAAATCTAGATCAGTAGTATCATAGTGGTCTGCTCTTCATATATTTTTCTTCTTGCATGTCCCCGACAAGATATGGGTACAATAAGTTTGGACTCGAACCAATAGAGTCATTTCAAGATCGGGTGCGCTGAGCCCAACAACAACCCATGGGGGATGAAAATAAATATTATGGAGTAGCATATCCTTTTAAAATGTTTCTTGAGGAATCCCTTGTGTGACAAAGGATGAAAATCCTAGGCAACTTTTCACAGATCCTTTGGTGGCTAACCACATGAGAAGCATCTTCATCAAGAGGCCATGCAACCCCCTTCAAGGTACATGTAATTTTTTATATTTCATTATTTGAAGGACTGATAGATGCATATGTTGTATATACATGGTTAAATCTTCCGAAAGGGTATTTTTCGGTCCACCATTTTTCCGATGGGGAAAATATTTCTTTTTCACTCCTCAAGGTCGTCCCCCATGTTAAGGAATGGTGGGATACTTACTTTGAGAAAAGGGACATAGAGGATTCTGCAATATTTATGGTTACCCCTACATGGGATTCCTTTCGATATGCCATTAATGAATAATACTACCCTCTTGGAAGCTACGAGAACCAATACACCAGATGGACCACCTTGCTTCAAGAAAGGGACCATACAGTACCAGATTTAATGAATATTTTCCATACCATGTGCACCAAATTGGGCATAAAATACTCTAAGTGACATATGGTGCTCAAATACTGCATATATTTGGATAGATACATTCAAACATAAATGGATTTTATGGACATCGCTTCATTGGGTACGACTTATAGATTTGTTGTTCAGATCAAGAAGAAATTTAAGTAGAAGAGGCGAGAGTTTGTATCTACAAAATCCTCACAACCGAAGTAGGGAAAAGTTGGACAGTTTGTATCTACAAAATCCTCACAACCAAAGCAGGGAAAAGGGGGACCCAACCCACACAGCAAGGGATAGAGAAAACATGGCCACTTTCAAGACAACTAGTCTAAGAAACAACACAAGAAGGACAATGAGAAGATGAAGGACATAGGAAAATGGTGTGAATACCATAAAATCCCTTAGAAAAACACTGGAGAATGCCTCTCCAAGAAGTCACTCGTGTTCGAGCTAAAGGCTTCTGAGACATAGGTCGATTATGACTCGGAATGAATTCCATAAGGATGGAAGTTGATTATTGATGTTGAACCCAGTGGCACTATCTCTACGACCAAAGTCCATCCAAGCGAACCAGAAGAACGAGAGAAAGGGGAACGCCTCTTTCACTCACAAATGTGAGTAAAGGAGGTATGCTTCATTTCATTGTCGATAGCGGTATTCATAAGAACCTGATATCACCAGAGGTTTTAAAGCAACTAGACCTGCCGATGACATCGCACCCGCAACCCTATGCCATCGTTTAGCTTCACCAAGGAAGAGATCTATGTGTCAACCAATAGTGTCGTCTTCCCTACGACATCAAGCCTTTCAAAGACGAGGTATTGTGTGATATTTCTCCCCTTAAAGTTTGTGATGCTATTTTAGGAAAACCATATTTGTGGAAGCTTCATGTTGTGTATGAGTCTAGACCCTGCAGCATTATTATTACTTTGGGTAGACAATTGTAAAGGATACCAGAGGTAGTGCTGCCTGTTGCTATTTCTTTAATCTCTTGTAAGGAATGAATTAAGTTCATTTCATAGACAGAGAAGTTTTTCTTCTTTGTGATCCATTCTCAAAGTAAGAAGAAGGTCATCTCCACATATGTGGCCTCTACATAGAGCCTCTCTTTATAATAGAAGCAAACATATGGGATCGTGGAAGAGTACAGAGACATCTTCTCCTCACCCACCGACGTACTGATTCACTTCCAAGTCAAGCATCCAATTGATTTAACCCCCAATGTGCTTCTACCTAATGGACCAGACTATCATCGCTCGCTAATGGAAAATGACGAGATAAAGCGTCAGATCCAAGAGCTTCTACAAAATGGGCACATCAGACCCAACTCCTCCCCTTGTGGAAGCACATTAGTATTAAACAAAATCATAGTCATGAACTGATACCCAATTCCCAGTATCAATGACCTTCTTGACCATTCAAGGGGGAAGATTTCTTTAGCAAGATTGATCTAAAGTCTAGCTACCGCAAGGTTCCCATCGAACCAACTGATGTATGGAAGACAAATTTCAAATATAAAGAAGGTCTCTTCGAATGGTTTGTCATGCCCTTTGGCTTAAGAAATGGACCAACCACTTTCATGAGGTTGATGGATGATGTATTGAGACCCTTCACCAACTCTTTTGTGGTGGTATATTTGGATGACATCCTTATCTTCAACAAAACTTGGGAGGAGCACATGTGACATATTCAACAGGTTTTGAGCACAAGCTATATGCCAACTTGGAAAAATGATCCTTTGGCATGAACATGATCCAATAATTGGGCTAAATTGTTGATTAGCATGGGGTACATGTTGATCCAACTAATATACAATTCATACATGAATGGCCAGCTCTGAACACACTAACCGAGCTTCGGAACTTCGTGGGACTGGCCAACTTCTACCGATGGTTCATGTTGGGATTCTCCCATATTTCATGGGCCCTCAATGAAGTGACCAAGGGCAGTGGCAGGGAAATTTTCATGTGGGGGAAAGAACAACAATGAGAATTTGAGGATCTGATCGCTTATGCTCAATGCCATTACTCTCCTTTCCCAATCTGCAAAAATCATTCGATATTGAGAATGATGCATATGACTATGAGGTAGGGGAATTTCTCACTCATAATGGGAATTTGGGGGCATACCATAGTGAGACACTCTCAAATATTTTCCAAAAATACCCCACCTATGACAAGGAAATGTATTCAATTGTACATCGTGTTGCCAATGGAAACATTACATTTTGGTAAATGAGACGATCATCCACACTAATCACAAGACTCTACAATCCATACTGTTAGGATATTTAGACACTTAGGAGTTAGTTAAGATCTACTTGGTCTAATATGTCGTTAGGTAAAAGTGTGTTTCTTTAGTATG
>ML777868.1:102031-113877 GCA_009831015.1 Picea engelmannii
CACTCACCACTGTGCTCCATTCCTGTGGAAATGAGGCATACGAATGGCCCCAACTTTATCACTGCTTTTCACATTCAACACAAAATTTTATGCAATTTGGGCCATATCTTTTTTCTTGCAAGCGAGCATGCAAAGATGATTTGGGAAGCCCACTAACGTCAGATGGCAGGACATTTTGGCGAGGAGAAAACTATGGTCATTCTACATAAACGTTTTATTGGCAAAAAAATTGACAATACATCAACAAGTATATCAGATTTTACACTGCTTGTACCGTTGTCAAGCCAAAAATGAAGAAGAAAGGATAATAGACCTCTCATCCTACCCCAAAGAAGCCTTGGGAATGCAATTCGATGGATTACATGTCTGGCCTGTCATCCACCAAGCAAGGAAATGATTGTGTATTTGTTGTCGTTGATCGGTTTTCGAAGATGGTCATCCTCCCAGCCTACAAGAAGAATACCACAATGGAAGATATTGCCAAGCTCTTCTTCGAACAAGTGTGGTTCCATTTGGGGATACCACAGACCATCATATTCAACCGAGATAGCAAGTTCCTGAGCACATTTTTCTCAAGTCTCTAGTCACTATTGGACACCAAGATCACTCAATCCATTGCTTTCCACCCACAAACTGACGACCAAACATAGGTCATCAATCGAATGATTTTACACATCCTACACATGTACAACTCTAAGCATCCGGGTACATGGGATGAGAGTCTCCTCTATGTTCAAAACAATTACAACATGGCTCTCCATAGCTCCACCGGTGATAGCGCATTTTAAGTGGGGGTGGGAATCCAACCCTTGGGTCCCATTGATGTTGCACTACCTCTTGCAACCACACAGACAAACTCTTCCCATGTTTAGCCTGAGACTGACAAAGCTTCCAAATTCATTGAGCGGATTCAACACATCTGCCAACAGGTCCATGAGATTTTGTAGAAAGACAATGCTAAGTACAAGAAGTGCCATGAACAAAACAGGGTACTACAATGGTTCAAGGTTCGATACAAAGTCTGGTTACATTTGCAGAAGGAGCATCTTACAGGGCCCCATCATAAGACTTTCCCACTTTGATATGGTCCTTAAACTATCACTAAGGCTATGGGTAGGAATGATTTCAATGTGAACCTCCTTCAACCATATTTTCCACCATTATTGGACACCTCACAGATCGCAGAACAAATGACACCAACATAGCACAACCCTGATTGCAGGGAGAATGCATCCACTAGTCAGATAATTTACATGTAGGTCAAGGGAGCTCGAGAGAAAAGGATCAAGGTTTATTGGGTTGTCAAGGCAAGGAATCTCCTCGACCAAGGAAAGTGGCTCACCTGGGGTCAAATTCAGTAGAAGTTTCCTCACTTGATGGGGGAAATCAACATAATGGATACCATTGCTTCCTAAGGGGGGAGGAATGATCAAGTTGGATATTGGTGGCCACCCACCTATTCCAACTAGCTATTGTTAACAATTTTTATTTTAGCACATTATTCTATACTTATTTGTAATTATGGGTTCTACACATCTAATATTGTATGAATCCCTACACATCTTCTAGGTGGATACTAGTGGCCTCCCACCTAATCCAACTGGATTATTTTTTATTTTTTTATTTCTTCATATCTTATTGTACTTCTAGGACTATTTTGGGGCCCTAAATGATACCTTTCCAACGAGCTATCATGCACCTAAAACAGAGGTCGTATGCAAAAGTTATGACCCTGGGAAGTTGAGGTACCAACTTACACATAGGGGCCCGCATAACTTTTGGCGTTTCATCTCCTAGGGTTAGGTTTTTGGTGTCTAGGGTTTTGGAATTCATGAGTAATGTTAAAAAGGCCTCTAGAGCCTCATTGTAATCATTATGCTTAGACAAATGCACGTAGCAGCCACATCTCTTCTTAGTGATAACTATCACTATTCAAGCAAGTGTTTAAGTTATGTAGTTTTACAGGTTCAACATATTTGATTTATTCAATATAAGATATTGTTCACTGGATATCTATCTTGTTCTTCATATATATGTGTTTTATTATATTCAATATCTTAATTATTGTGTTCTGCTCCTAAATATGGATGAAGTGACAACTCTCTCTAATCAAACAACAACGAGGGTTCTCTTCAAATGACGACTAGGGTTTTGGTGGCTAGGGTTTTAATTTGTCGTTCATCCTCACTCCTCCTCTTCATTGTTTCCACTATTTGTGACCTTCACAAGATTTTGCAAGGAAGCCTTTCACTTCGTCTCCATTCTCTTCTTGACGTCCACAAATTTCTTCTTTGTGCAACAGATGAACTCTGTGTGACCCTTCCATTGTGCAATTGATGAGCTTCACCTCCATGGACTAGTTCTTCCTCTTTCTCATCCCAATGCATAATTCACCTTCTCTCTTATACCACTTGTTGGGATTTATAGTGTGAACCAACAATTAAATGAAAGAAATATGACAATATAGACAAACCAATAATTCAGATAACACATGAACTTTACGTGGTAAAACGCCAACAGTGTGTCAAAGAAACATCCACAAGGAAAGGTATCAATATCTCTATTATTGAAGATAAACTTACAGTTAGACTTACCCCCCAACCTCCTAATACATTTCTCAGGATTCATAGATTTATATCTATCTTAGAGTCATTTACATAGTTACGAGAATTACCACACATTACATAAACTTCCACGAGTCTTGTAAACCAACACCACTAAATATTTACATAGTCAAATTTTTGTATTTACAATTTCTTTTATTTTTTGTCACAATTTATCATCTTTGTTAAAATACACTCTATTCTCCTATGACATGCAACTAAGTAATCATTAATTTAAAAAAAACAACACAACTAATTATTACATACTATGTGAATGAAATCTAATCTATAATACTCATTCAAAATGAAAATACCCAAAACAGCCATTGCTTCCAATGAATAAAGGAAATTACTTGTAGAAAACCATTCAATAGTAATATAGTCAGAACAAACATTATTGCACTCTATAATGTGATAAAAAGAAAATAAGAGAATCATGTAAGATATAACCAATGCCAATCTCTAATAAATTAACGAGGTAACCCATAGATCATTTAAAGACTACAACATTTCGGGTAGAAATTTAATGTTTGAAAAATATTGAAAATAAGTTAAAATATTTGTTGAAAAAAAACACTAAAATATTGAAAATAAGTTAAATTATTTGTTGGAAAAAACACTAAAATATTGAAAATAACTTAAAGTGATCAAAATTTATCTTGTTTTTTCCTCATATTTAAGTAACATACATTAATTGTTTATGGAAAGTTTTTTTTACTTTTAGTGTGTTTGGTGGTAGAGTTTTTTAGATGTGAAATATAGTAGAACTATTTTTTTAAGAGTTTGGGTTATGTTGAATATTTATATGCCTAATCAAAATTTTATTCACTAAAAATTTGTAAACACCAAACTTCTTATTGGGAAATGGTATTGGTTTTGAGCAAAATTGAAATGAATAAAGGCAAGAATAATTGAGAGGGAAATAGTTAGAAATCATTTCTATAAGCACGGGCACGAGAGAACAAGATAGAGAAAACATTTATTTATTTATTTATTTTTGAATATTTGAATGTTTTAATATTTCTATACTAATTATATTTATTTATTTATAACATTTATTTATATATTTATTTACTTGTAATTACAACCAAAAAATAACTTATATTTGGAAGTAGAGATGGTGAGGGTGATAAAATTAAAGTTGATACTATGGAAGGAAATGTCATTAATATATTGAGAATGAATGATTAATAGGTTATTTTTGTTCCATAGATGAGAATGAATGATAAATAGGCTATCGTTGTTCAATAGATGAGAATGCTAATGTAGATGAGATATATAAACATATTGATGATGTATTTCATATTGATAAGACATGAAAACAATTATAAAAAGACTTGAAGAAAAGTCTTCTCTCTACTATGTTGTTGTAACTCAACTTAAAAGTTGTGAATAGTTTTTCAAACACATGTATGAAAAAAATATTATTCTCTCTATGCTGTAACTCAACTTAAAAATTGTACTATCAAATTAAAGTTAAGGTTATTTGTATTAAGGTTTATTTTATTATGATAAGAAAATAATAAGATTAATTGGGTTAGGTTTATTCAAAATGTTACAATTACTATTAGAAAAAGATGTGGGTTAAGATTATTCCTAATAAAATTTAGATTAGATTTATTTGTATTAGATTTTATTTTATAATAATAGAAAAATAATATTAAAAAAATAATTTTATACTTTATTAATCTATAAATAATATTGTATTACATAGTTACTCTATGAATATTGTGTTAATATTTTAATAATTTACTTTATTATTATATTTTTAATACTTTATTACTTAATGTATTGATGGTTTGTTAATATATTAATAAATAATATTTTAATATTTTAATAATTTTATTAAGAGCTTATAAATATATTAATGTAATAATGTATTTTTACTTTAGCAATTTATTAATGTATAATATATTAATAAAATATATTATATATTATTAAGGTATTTATTAATTTACATGTTACATTAATGTATTGATACTTAATCTATACATCACATTAAAGTATTAATTAATTTATACTATATTTTTATGTATTTGTATATTAATACATTAATTAGTAAATTGTTCATATAATTATTAATTAATACATTAGTATTTTTATACATTTATGTAATATCACATTAATTTATTTATATGTTATTAATTTTTTTTACATTATTATTAATGTATTTCTTTATTATTATTTTATTAATAAATTAATAAATTATATTAATTTTTTGTTTTTATTTTTTTATTGCAATATCTTGAAATATAAATTAATTAATATAATATATTATTAAAGTAGCTATTTAATAGCATGTTAAACTAATACATTGCATTATACATCAATATATTATACTTAATTTATACAATACATTAAGTATCAATATATAATTTATACAATATGTTAATTATCAATATATAATTTATACATTAATTAAGTATCAATATATTGATATTTAATATATTGATACTTAATTAATATTGATATTCAATATATTGATATTAATTAATATTTATAATTAATTTAATAAATTAATAAACTAATATTAATTGATTAATTATTATTAATTAATTAGTTATTAATTAATTAGTTATTAATTAATACTTAATTATTACATATAAAATGTATTAATATATTAATATGTGTGCTATAAAACAATATATTTTTCACATTTAATACTTTAATATATTTATCCATCAATTAATACTTTAATTTATACTTTAATTTATAAATTTTTATATTATACATTAAATTAATATTTATATATTAAATTAATGTAATATTAAATTGATGATGATGATGATTAATGCACTTACCCTAATTGGTCCATCACACCTGAAGAGGGTAAGTGATTACTTGTGATTCTTTATAATTTTGTTTCTAAAAGCATGAAGAGAAGCTTTCCAAGATCACCATAAGTTAAGAGGTTAGGAAGGGTTGTAGTGTGATCAATATTTTGAAAATGAGATCTAATATGGGTATAGGCTCGACAATCTAAGAGAAGTTCTTTTCATCTTCAACCTTTTTAGTGTCACAAAGGTGACATACTCTTTCATCCCATGGCATTTTAGGAATTGACCAACGCCGAGTTTGATAGATAATTTTGATCTTCTAGATTAGGGTTGATTATATCTTTATAATATCTTTATTAAACACATTTTTTCCTTAAATTTTGATTTGACGTTTTTTTTAATAGTATCTTTATGCCATCCTCGCTTGAGTCGATGGTGGTTATGACTTGATTTTGAAGCAATTTTAGGTAGTCTCATGTCTTCCATGTTGTTTAACTTGTTCTAATACATTAGATATCTATACATAGCCATGCTCTCAATGGGGGAGAAGCTTGTTTCTACGAGGAGGATGGGATAGGGCGTATTTCCTTTAATTTTGAGATTATAGGTTATACAATTATTTTGTATTTGCTCTATCTTTCTCGAGGATTCACGAGAGATACTACAGCCCCAAACTTCACATCCATAAAGAATAATAGGTGTAACAAGAGTCTCAAAGAGGAGTTTATTCTTATCCCAACTCCAACGATCAACTGATTTACAATTTTTTTCAAGCCCATAATAAGCTTTCCATCCCTCAATAATCATTTTCTCAATGCTATAATTCCAATTGAGCTTCTGGTGAATATCAATTCCAAGATATTTGTATGAAGTCACTTCTGCCAAGTTGTTGTTGTCATATACAAAGGTATCATAAGGGATCTTATTGGATTTAATAATCATGACCTTAGTCATACCCATATTGAAGCAAAAATCCTTGAAGATTCTTAGTTGGCCTTCAACTAGCAACAACCACTTTATAAAAGTGGTTGATATAAAGTGGTTGTTGATAGTTTATGATAATAAGAAAATAATAATTAAAATATCATTTAAATAATATTTATTTAATAATAAGAATGTAATGATAATAATTTAACAATTTTAATTTTAATTTAATTTAATGTATTATTTATTATTGTATTAACACTTTATTAATATTTTAATGTATTCACACTTTAGTAAAGAATTTATTAATGTGTTTAATGTTTCTTTAATGTATTATTAATGTAATAATGTATTGTTAATTTATTACATTATTAGTGTAGTAATACTTTAGCAATGTATTAATTAATGAAATATTAATTTATTAATAATGTATTACTTTGGTAACTTATCAATAATTTAGTAACATGTTGACATTGATTTGCGATCAATGATCTTATGGCAAGTAAAAATTATTAAATGATTTGTTATCAATGTCCTTAGAAAAAATATAATTCATCATCTCCAATGTTCAAGATGATTTTCTATCAATTTCTTTAGAAGAACTAAAAATCATCATATGTAAAATTAAAGATGATTTTCTATCAATGTCCTTAGAAAAAGGATGATCTTAAGTTGAATTCTATGTAATTGATCACATCGGTTCAAATTTCCTATCTTTGTGACAAAGGAAACAATTCATTAGATTTAAAAAAAAAAACTTGTCAAAACATCCTTTTCGTATTGTGTTGAACATAAACCAACATTGTCATGTGACAAACATGACCCAACGTTCAATTATGATGAACGAAACCGAACATTGTGATGTGACGAACATAGTAGCGTCACAATTTGACAACAATAGTAATGTCATGTTGCAACGTGTCAAACATATCCCACCATGGTAATGAAACAAACATAGCCAATATTGGTTCAATGTGACGAACATAGAGTTGTCATCGCAAAGTGATGAGTATGGTAATCTTGTAATGTGATGAACATAGTAGTTTCACAATCTAAAAAACACAGTAATGTCATAATGGGATTAGCATAGCCCCATTGTCGTAATGTGACGAATATAGCCCCATTCTCATAATGTGACAAACATAGCCATATTGTCGCAATGTGATGAACATAGCCTTGCCGTCGTAAAGTGATTAACATAGTAATTTTTCAATTTGATGAACATAGTAGTGTCACAATCTAATAAACATAGTAATGTTGCAATGTGTCAAACATTGCAACAAGTCATTTTAATGTGATGAATATAGCCCATCATTGCAATGGGAAAAACATACCCATATTGTCGCAATGTGACAAACACAACCTTGTCATCGCAAAGTGATGAACATAGTAATGTTGCAATGTGACAAACATAGTACTATAATAATCTTATAATCATATTAATGCAACAATTTTTCAAACAATTCTTTGTCCACGAAATGTGACAAACATAGTACTATAATAATCTTGTAATCATATTAATGCAACATTTTTTCAAACAATTCTTTGTCCACGAAATGCGACAAACATAGCACCATTGTCATAATGTGACAAATATATCCATATTGTCACAATGTGACGAACATAGCCCTTTTGTCGCAAATTGATGAACATAGTAAAGTTCCAATGTGTCGAACATAATAGTGTCACAATCTAAAGAACATAGTAATGTTGCAATGCATCAAACATAGTCCTATTGTCTTAATGTGATGAACATAGCCTGTTGTCACATTGTGACGAACATACCCATATTGTCACAATGTGATGAACATAGTCTTTCCATCACAAAGTAATGAACATAATAATGATGCAATATGATGAACATGGTAGTGTCACAATATAATAAACATAGTAATGTCACAATGTTTGAAAGATAGCCCTGTGATCAGAATGTGACAAACATAGCCTTGTCGTGGTAATGTGATGAACATACCCATATTGTCACAATGTTACAAACATAGCCTTGTCGTCACAAAGTGATGAACATAGTAATGTTGCAATGTGACGAAAATAGTAGTTTCATAATATAACAAACATAGTAATGTCAGAATGTGTCAAACATAGCCTTGTTGTCACAATGTGACGAACATACCTATATTGTCACAATTTGACGAACATACCCATATTGTCGCAATGGGACGAACATAGCCCTATCGTCTTAATGTGACAAACATACCCATATTGTCGCAATGTGACAAATATAGACTTTTCATCACATATTGATGAACATAGTAATGTTGGAAGGTGACAAACATAGTAGTCTCACAATATGCCAAACACAGTAATGTCGCGATGTGTCAAACATAGCCCCACCATCGTAATGTGATGAACATAGCCATATTATTGCAATGTGATGTACATAGCTTAGTCATCACAATGTGATTACCATAACTAGGCTGTCGCAGTTTGATGCAAATATCCTATCATCATAATGCGAGAAAAAATTTCAAATTCCATTGCCTGGCGAAGACAACCCATTGTCACAATGTGATGTACACAACCTTATGTCACAACGTGACAAACAAATACAACATTATAGAGAGATGACCATTTCCCAACATCACTATGTGATGAATATAACCCATTGTCACACTATGAGAAACCTATTCCAACACCACATTGTGTCAAACAAAAACCCTACATTACAATGTGATGACTATAACCTTACAATGCCATGTCGCAATGTGACAAACATATCCCAACATGACAGTTCCAATGTTTCACGTCATAATTTGAGAAAAATTTCAAATGTCATTACCTCATGAGGATAACCCATTATTGCAATGTTCTGTACAGAACCCAATGTCACAATGTGACAAACATAGCCCAACATTCCACTAAGAGGAACATTTCCCAACATTGCTATGTGACAAACATAAACCAATGTCAAACATGGTTAACCATTGTCAACCATGGTCAATGACATTCAACCATGGCCATTCTCAACCAAGGTCAATTGTATCGAAGGTCATGCATAGTGAAGGTCAATCATAGCGAAGGTCTACGGAAATTAACCATGGTCATGGTCAACCATCACTACTACATATGGGCGGATTATTCCACGAAAAGTTTCCACACTTCCACTAGTTTTATCATTTTTTTAAAGAGGTCGGTATTTTCATGGATATTGCCATGAAAGTTCGTCGCAATATCCACAAAAATCTTAATTTAACCTAGTCTAGATTTCCGTCGCTACAATAATGAACTTTCATGGCAATAGCGACGAAAAGTTTGACTATCTCATTGGTCGGTGTTAATGGCTAGTTGACTATTTTATCTATATATAAGTGACTTTAAGAGACTTTGTGACACAATTGCTATAGTTGCGACACTGTTCTTGGATTTTATTTGAGTTTTTTATTTTTTCTGTCACCCACCGGTTGAACAGATCCAATTCTCTATCTACATAGCTCGGAGTTTGAACTTGTAAGGTTAGTATGTTATTTTTTATTGATGTACTCATTTAATTTGTAATTTTTTTTTCAAATGTCCAATTTGCTTTTAGCTTCTTTTTTCCTTGATAATATCTTATAATATGTGTAGTACCATATTTCATGTCTTTGGCCCCCGGGGGGGCAGCTCAATTGGCAAGTGCCGTGAAAATGAAGTTCCATGAGGTTTCGAGTTCAATTCCCCCCGACTTACAATGTGTGCCGCGTATGGGGCCTCGTGGGCACACCTGGAGGTTATAGTGGTAGCAGTTGGATAACACGGCCACGTGTAACGCGAGCACGTGCCCAACTAGTTGCTGATTCCTCCAGACATAAAAAAAAATAATAATAATAAATAAATATATATATATATATCATGTCTTTGATTTTTGGATCTAGTTAGTATATTCTATGGAAAAGGGTATGTGGATTCCATATTATTCTAGGTTTATGGAATCCACATAACCTTTTCTCTTCAATTGTAGATATAATCTCTCTCTCTCTCTTCATTGATAAAGATATGGAATTACTCTTGAAAGTCAACCCTGATCGGTGAAATGAGAGTAATTGATTGTTATATTCCCTTCTTTAGCAGGGACTAATAATATACATAAACACTAACCCTAAACTTATGTTAGGTATATATGTCATTATTATATAAAGAAAACATGTGTACACATATGACCTTATTATAAAGATGTTATCTATGTCATCATGATGTTGATCCTCTACACATATGATCACCTTATTATAAAAATCTTGACCTTATTATAAAGATGTAGGTCACTTTAAATAAACATATCATAATCGAAAGGAGTAGCCAAAATATAAAAAATTGACAACTTAATGTTTGGTATGGTGTAGGTAAGACAATTACTTGTTAGGACAAGGATTTGTCACAATGAACAAAAATGGCAGGAAGATTACTCGGTTAAGAGCGACATTAGAGGCGAGGGACGATGGAAAATGTTATTGCCCTTGCTATGATTGCAGTTGTTAAAGACAAAGGTCTCATCCCGGGTAGAACTGAATACAGGTGATCTAGGATTCGAAACATAATTTCTGAATTTCAAAGTAGTGAAGTGATGAGATGCAGGGTAAGTTAACGACGGCTTAGCCTCTGCAGTTGTATGCAAGATCTTCTCTTATCTTCTATGAAAATCCCAATCTGCATATCACGATACGCTGAATACCATTATATAGGACAGATCTCGATATCATACATGAAATTCGTTTGCAACAGATTAATTTCGTGAATTTGAATATGGAAAATTTGACATGGTCGGATGAAGATAAGAGTGCCACCCTGCTGCTTCACATTGACTGAGAATTCTTTGCTTAAAACGTGCCTACATCTGAGGATTAATTTTATGTCGTAACATTCGATGTCGTGTCTAAGTATCTACTCTCTCCTTACGTCCATTTTTCGAGGTTTTCTTTGCCGTTGAGTATCTACAACATTGTATACTTACACGTCTTTGGTGTCTGATTATTTGGTCTCACTATCTACTACCCGTAATACCTAAACCTTTTTTGGTGTGTGATTATTTGGTTACCATCGATCGGAATCACAGATTGCAGTTTCTAATTTTATGATTACTATTGATCGGAATCACACATTGCAGTTTCTGTATTTTCGTTTCATTTATTGTTCAATAGTTATTTTCCATAAGTGTACAACATATATTTACATAAATGTTTTCTCATGTTGGTCAATTGCACGTGTTCCATTGAATTTCACAAGTCTCTTTCTCTGTTTCCGCCTCCACTGCTCACCTCTGACAGAGTAGGACGAGGAAGAGGGTACTAATATGAAACGGAGTCCTACGACAGGCTGCCAGCAAGGCCGAGACCATATACGAACCAAACCATCTTGGTCTTATCATCTATTTTCCCATGCAACACGAAGGGGAGATAACAAACTTGCTGTGGTAGGGCCGCCACAGTTAAGTGAGTTTTAATGTGGACCGGATTCTGACAAAACGATAAGAGTGAATTCCCAGAGTTTTCCTTCCGCGACTGTCATCAAGACAATTTTTTTAAGAAATTTCTAATATACATAGAATTCGGAT